>NW_026505992.1:0-47578 GCF_026875155.1 Cherax quadricarinatus
AGAGGGGCGACGGAGATATGGGATTAAGTTCATTTTGGGGAAGGGGGGGTATAGGGAAGGGCAGGTATTGATGTCGACTGAAGGTATGAGTGGATATCTTGATGTATGGTTTAGGTCATATGCACAACATGTGGGTATACGAGATGATGCTTTAAGGGAAATGGGTGGTTATGTGCAATGCGAGCTTGATGGTAGAGATAGGGAGACTTTGGAAGGACAGATTACGGAAGGGGAATTTGGCAAGCTATAGCAGGTGCAAAGTTTAGGTAAGGCACCGGGTGTAGACGGGTTGCCTAATGATTTTTATGTTAAGAATTGGAAGTATTGAGGAGATTTTTAGTCAGATTGTTCAATGTAATGAGAAGGAGATGGGGCAATGGTGTAGCAGCAAAGGACTGCTGTTGTTGTATTAGTGCCGAAGGGTGGACAGACCACGGTAGAAGATTACCGTGCAATATCGCTTATGTGCGGTGATTATAAGTTATTTGCAAGAGTACGTATTAGGGAACAGAATCAAACAGGTTTTAGGTAAAGTAATTGATAGAGGACAATATGGCATACCGGGTAGATCAATGTATGAAGGGCATGGAGTTATTAGGAGTTTTATAGAGCAAGGGGGGAGGGGGGAGGGGTGTTTTGGCTCTGGATTGGAGAGCTGCTTATGATAGCGTAGAAAGGGATGCATTATGGAGTTTTATGCGTTGGTTGGGTTTCGGGAGGGAAATTGTTTCTTGGGCAAAAAACTTTGTATCTGGGTGCAGTTTATGAATTCAGGTTAATGGACGACTAGGTGATAGCATACAGATGGGAAGGGGTTTGCGACAGGGATGTCCTCTGTCGCAAATTTTGTTTGCATGTCTTCAGGAACCCTTTATAGAGGGCAGTTAGGTGGAGTATGGCGAGAGCGAGGGTTGGTTTTGCACGAGAAGGGAAGCGGGTATATGTGGTTACGTGGATGATACGACTGTCTTGGTGAGGGATGTGAGGGATTTACATAAGGTAGGAAGGGTGATAGACGTTTTTGGTGAGGCTACGGGGATGAAAATTAATGTAGTAAAGTCCAAGTATTTGGATCTAGGGGATAGTGTACATAATGGTGAGACTGTTGAGGGTGGATGGCGTGTGGTAGATCAGTCTGTTGATATGTGGGATAGTGTACATGCGGAATGATAGGGATGCACAAGAGGCAAATTCGAGGCGCACCGTGGATGGAGTTTTGAAAAGATTGGGAGGTTTGAGGCAGAGCAATTAACGTTGCATCAAAGGGTTATAGTCACGAATGTCCTGTTGTATAGCAAGTTATGGCACGTGGTGGCAATATATCCGTTACGACGGTGTGAGGTGCAACGGTTGCAACTGCGAGTATTCAGATTTATATGGGGATCGGGTTGTGACTGGCTAAGTAGAGGGTGGTGTCGCTTCCCGTTAGCCAGGGGGGGCTGGGGCTTATACCTCTTGAGAAACGTATGTTGAGTGTGTTTCTGAAAAGGGGGTTTGGGGGGGGGGGGGGGGGGGGGGGGGGGCCTTGAAAGACTGCGCATGGATATGCAACGGTGGTGGAGGGGTAGGGATTTAATGTTTGGGGAGGCTATGTTGCGAGTTTTACTGAAGGTAGGGATCCGAAACAGCTTAAATTGAAGGTTCTTGAGAGGGTGGGGGTGGGTCGTGGTGGCGGCAGTTGAGGGGGCATAACCCTATGTAGCATGGGGTTCTGTATGGAAATGTCTTCAACAACTACGTGTAAAACCAAGTGTCAGGGAGGTTATGTTTAGGTTTTTACATGGGATTTTGCCGTCTGGGGTTGTGTTATTTAATAGGAGATTAAGGAGGGTGGGGAGTGCAAAGCGTGTGGATGTCCGGAAAACCATATTTCACGCTGTGTACTTTTGTACTTGTTTAGAAGATGTGAGGGTCTGGCTAAGTAGGGTAGTTAAGTTTAGTGGTTGGGAAGGGTAATCCGGTGTTGCGGTGTATAAGTTATAGATATATGTTGGTGATTCAGCAGTGGTGAATGCGTTGCGTATGTGGTCACTGGAATTTTATTTTATATAGTCTTTGGGCAATGAGGGAGGTGGGAGTACGAGGAAAGGATAAGAGTGTTAGGGTGCCCAACGATGTATAGAACAAAGAGCCGCAATAGGTATCATCAAGGGGGAAGAAGAAGACAGCAATTACTGAAGGTTATCGTAGATTCAGGTGAAGGATTTAAGAGATTAAGTGTCAAGTTAGGGGTTGCGGCGGGCTGGTTTTCTGAGTATGGACATTTATGGATGTAGCGTGTGTTGGTATGTTTGGTAATATAATAAATAAGCTTCCTTATTTGTGATGTGAGTTTGGTCTGGGTAGTGTGTAAGATAGTTTTTCACATTGTGTTTTCAGAAGTTATTGGAATATAATAGTTAAGTAGTGTTTGTGGCAACTACATTGTGTGTAAGTGTGAGAGGGTACATCTCACAGTATTTGGTCTGGTTTGAAGGTTTGAGGTGAAAATGCATGATCTAAGTATGTTTTTTGGTATTTCTTTTTGTCCTCAATGAGTTTATAAAACAAAGATAATACGGGTGTATGTGATGTGTAGGTTTATGTATCAACATGCTTGTTGTATGTTCCCTTTCGATAATTTGTTTTTAATTGTCATTTCAATGTACTTTTATAGTAATATACAATGGTATAGTTCTTTGCTCATATGAAGTGGTTTTTTTTTAGGTTATGATTAAGTTCTAGTTTTTTTGTATGTAAGATGTACTTAGACTGTCAGCAACCCTGATATAGGTTTTTCATGCTATGTTCTTACGTAATTTTGGGCTGTATGGGTATACAGATTATAACTAGCCAGTTTATAGACGCCATTTCCTTTTGAGTCTGAGATTTTGTATACGGTTTATTGTACTGTAATGAGTGCGGGGATCTGTTTTTCTTTGTATGTTTTATTTGTATTTTGGTATATGGGATTAAGTATGTAATGTTCTAGTAGGATTATGATGTTAGAGACCATAACTGTTTCCTTTTATTTTTCTATTTTTATGTATACTGTAATTGGTTTATAATAAAATATAATAAAAAAAAAATTATCGCTTGTGCTCTTTCTCTGCGGCTTCTCGTTGTTGCTGGGCAGCAACTGTCCACAGAGCTTTTTTTTTTATATTTTATTTAAAAACTTCATGTACAGATATTAATAGGTACATATACAAAAAAATGATCAAGGACAACATCAGTAAATCAATATATAAACACAAAACAATCAAGCACATCTCGCCAGTCTACTATATACAAGTTTTTATAACATATCACAATTTAAGAAGGAATAAAGTTATAATAACAAAGGCCACAAAATGGCTATTAATAAAACTCCTAAAATTACAACCTCAACACAATAATGCTCCACAGCTTCATGACAATCACCCATATACCACTCTCCAACAAATACACAAGACCTACAATAATGCCTTATTAAAGAAACCTGTGCTGCAACACACAGGTAGACCCATCATCCCCCCCCCCACGCACACACACACATTGAAAACTAACCCTATCACCAACCTGAATAATTCATGACATTAAATTATCGCAATTTTAGGAGTATTATTGACACATGTCACTTGAGAATCATTATTTTACAAACCATAATGGTACAGGACTACAAAATTACAATACTTAAAAAAGAACAATAATAAATAGGTAATTACTAACCAAAACTGATGCTGGCCGGCACGTTTACAATAAAACAAAATAACTCAGTGCTTCAAGGAAATAGTGAAGGAAAACCCTCCCCAAGAAATTTCAAATTCAATTGCAATACCAGTGTAAGTGGAACATAAGACGCTACCAAAGAAATATACATGTTATTAATTTATAGGTTTATACATAATACATGTTTATATATTTAATCTGCTTCCTTACAACACGTCCCCATCAGGGAACTAAGCAAAACTATCTTGCAACAACCTCTCATCTTGTCACACCACACTATACCCTCCAATCACACAACCACATCACTGCATTCCCAAGATGAGCCCCGTTGTAATCCCTGAACCCCCCCCCCTTTTACCAACCCACTCACCCCCGGCAGTTAAAGCCCCTTATACGCCAATAAAATCCCTATGTTAGTCCCTCTATAACCTCAGAGAAAATACTCTTCCCACCCAAAGGGAAATTACACACACCTTTTCCAAATATGTCTCTGTGCGACACAAAGTTTCGATAAAACGGTCGCCGCCAAAGGTCCTTCTCACACATCCCCACCCACCTTCCCCCCGCATAACCCCATAAAACAGTTTGTAGTCCACGATGACCATATGCTAAACCTCTTACCACACTCATCCTCCACACACTCATATCAAGACTCAACGCCTCGCATACGGGCCACAAACCTTGCCCCACCCTCACCACTACCTTACACGCATCCATACCCCGATGCACTCCAAACCTTCCACAAAAATAGACGACATGATAAGCAGTCTCTTCCCCCACTGCATCTGCCACACCCCCCACCCTCAATAACTCCCTCCTGTCTCGGAGCATCGCCTCCGTTGGCAAAAATCCCATGCAGGAAACGGTACATAACCATCACGCGCCCAGACGTATCCTTAATTTACTAAACCTTCGCCATATTACATCCCATGCATACATGGGTAATCCCTTCAAACTGCGGCTGCCACTACAATGTCCTCTCTAACAATTTACACAGACTTCCGACCTTTAACCATTTCCTGGTTCCCTGGCTAACATTAAGGCGCGTAACACTGTCCTCGCATTCCTTCATTTTCCATTTCCGCCCCTACCATACCAATTCCTCAGGTGAGGCATGTACCTATCTACGACACCCCCTCCATCCCACCCTCACTCATCACTTCCCTCTAATATAAACAAACACATTTCACGCGCTTTCCTCATGCAACAAACCCAACCTCCCTAAATACCGGCAATGTCACTACTACCTCCCTTCGCAACCAGTTGCAACCCTGAACCCCACAAAATCTGAAACACCATTCTAAGAATCCTCGTGATCCCGTTCCTGTTTAACGGCATCACAGCCGAAACAAACCAGACTTTACCTATATAGTCAATACTTTGAGGACAATTACACGCTGCCTAAGGGTTAAAGGTGAGGTCGCAGCATTCCCAACCGTCGCTGCACCTGTTCCACATCCTATTCGAAATTGCTAACCCTTGCAGGCACTCAGGTCAGCCTCATACATGACACCGCAGATTTTCAGACTCCAGTCCTCCCGCTGCACAATCATCACATCCCCACTCTAATCTCTCCTGTCCACTCTCCCAGTCCCCATGATCATTGACTTTTCCAGATTTACCTTCAATCCCAGTGAGCTCTCCCACAAGTGTGTACAACTTTCCCCAAAAGGTCCTATACCGTGTCTCCTCACTTGCCAAAATAGTGTATCATCACATAGCCCCACCAAACCAGGCCACGGCTTTCAGCATCACCATCACCTCCCCCCGGCCTAAGACGATCTCCACCATCCAATAAAAAGGATCCTGAACACAATGCAACCAATATTTGTAGATAAAGGACATCCCTGGGCCGAAGACCCCGCTCCATGTTGACACCCCCCCCCCACACACACCCATTGATTTGCACCCTTACCTCGCATTTGAGTACACGTAACCACCCACCCCACTATCCTTCGCCAAACCCTGTCGAAGGGAGAATATCCCTCAAAGCCTTTCTTTCCACCCTATCATAAGGCCCCTTGCCCAATCCAACGCCACCAACGCTCCCCCTTTCCCTGTCCATGGCCTCCAGGAACCCCTTGGATAATTCCCGTGGCCCACGCTCATTGACCTACCAGTAAACCAAACCTGAGACACAAACACGACCCTCCCCCAACACATTTAAGCCGATTCCCAAGAATTTTCGCAAATAATTTTATAATCAGGCACAAAGGCAAATGAAATTGCTCGATAATCCCGAAGGTTACTCTGCTGTTTACCCTTTTTGGGACCAACACCACCACAGCCGTTGCTGAGATCTCCTAATCTTACCTCCGTCTTGTCATGGCATTCATTAACCATTACTAAGGAACCCCTAAGCAGACCAGTGCTGTACATAAAATTCGCTAGGTAAACGCATCGATCCCGGGTTGCCTTAACCTTCTCATGTTCATAAGGGCTCTTCCATATTTCCTCCCCTCTCAATGACCCACCCAGAGCCTCCGATCACTTCCTCCCCTGTTTTTGCACGGCACATACTCACATACCTCCCAAGAACCTCATCCACGCATCCACCCCACTACTTTTCCCGTATTCCTCAGAACCATCTATATGCATATGCACTCATCCCCTTGGTTCCCTGTAATACCTGACCCTCTCTAAAACCCCCCACAGAAGATATGACTTGCAAACTGGTATTGTAGTCGTTCGCTGTCGTACCTTCTGTCCTCTCAGCACACAAGCTGATGGCTTGTCGCCCCAGATTACTTTCGTCTAATCCCCGCCTGTACCCTTACAGCTGCAAAACGTTCTTTCTTGCTAAATCCCGTATTCTGTCCTTCACATGTGTTAATATCCTCCGTCCACCGGGTACACCCCGGCCGACCCCCCCCTACTCCTCGTAACAATTCCGTAATCTAGATTCTAAGTAATTTGACAAACCATACCGCAATTGAATTAATGCTTTTGCCCTCCCTCACATAAAAATGACGATTCGTAACTTAGCCACACTATCCACCATCCTACACGTCTTCCCAGTTCTTCTAGTCGGCAACAGAGCTGTTCCCAAAATATTGCAAACGCTTCCACTTCCCTCCCTATCCCCCAAAACCATCCTGTGTTCAGTTTTCCAATAACGTCCCATGCCTACGGCCAAAGCACCCCAAGCCCACCTCCCACTAATACAGCCCTATGATTCGGAAAGACACCATCTCTAAAAGTTTTAAAAGACTCTACAAAACCCCGAGATAAATATAAACCTGGGGGGGGGGGGTCCAAACGAGCCGCATATCCCCTTCTTAAAAACGTATGTTCCACCTCCAAACAGACTCCCACCCCGAAGAGCATCACGTAACTGAAAGATCACTAGCAGGCCCCCCAAGACTGAGGAAAAATCTCCCCGCTCCTCTGGTTCCATGTCTGTCTTCATAATTACAACAATTCCAATCCCCGCCTCCACAATCGCGACAGACGTAACGTGCGTAGGTAATACACGAGCTCCTCCCGCACAAAATCCATCTTTCACGTTCCACGTCACTTTTCTGCTGGGCATACACACCACACAAACGCCACTCTCTCTCCATCCACCATCTTCACACGTAATACACACCCCCCTCCCCCCCCTCTTTCCTATGCAATACAAACGGGCCGCCTCCTGATCAACACACCCAATCCTCTTTTAAAACGCTCAGAAACGGCAACACATAAGCCTATACCCAGGTACCACTAATTCACGACCAAGCTTAAAATTGTGCTCCTTCACAAAAGCTACGGTCAACCTTTACCTATTCAAAAACATCTCTGAAGCAATCCCGTTTAACACCATCACACAGACTCATTAATATTTATTGTTACACACCTGAGGCAAGCTAAGTTTCCTTCCCCCTCATGTCAAGATTCTTTCCTTTCAGGACTGTTCCCCTGGACTGTGCCTTTGCCACAGTTTCCCCCCTCCTTCCCAACCAACACCCCCCCTTCTGTTGTGGCCCTCTCACAGAGTCACTCTGGGTACCAGAATCCCCAATGTCTTTTCCCCGCCTTTGCGCCGGTGTCAGAACACGTTCCCGAATCTGACGCTGCTGCCCTTTTCCTTGTAACTCCCTCAGTATTCCATATCTGAGGTCTGGGAGCCAGCACAATGGACTTCCACCTCTACCACCCTTAATCCGCCTCCATGCCCCTACATGGCATTCGCACTGTCCACCGACAGTGCCACCTGATCCTCCCCTTTTTTTCCCCCACACACATCCTTCTACCCTGATCCCAGGTCTTGTTCGCTGTAACTCTCCACCTCCGTAAGACTGTAACATAGTCCTGTATCACCGTCCCAACTCCTCCCATAGCCTTCACTGCCTGCGCCCTCATGTACCTCCTCACTTGACAACTGTACTGTTGATGGGCCCAGGTGATTCATGGACACCACTTCTTCCGATTCCCCCAGGAGGAGCCACCACCACTTCACCTCCACATTGCGACCACGCCATCCTCCTTGCACCTTGCAACCGTTCTTCTTTCGGCATTGGTGCTCATGCGCAGGTTCTACCGCCCCTTGCCGTCCCAGGAGCCACTGTTGAATGGGCAGGTGATTCATGGATCACCACTTCTGATAATATATCTTTTTATTCCGTTTCCACAGGAGGAGCCACTACTCTTCACTCACATTGCGACCACGCCCTCCCCTTGCCCCCGTGCTTTCTTAGGCATCGGTGCTCATGCGCAGGGGCTCCGCCACCCTTGCCGGCCCAGGAGCCATACTCCGCTTGCCCCAAGTCTGCCGCCCATATGGTCCAAATTCGCCACACAGTCGGCCACGTACGCCTCTGCCCCGCATTACGCTACCATAACCTGGGTTCTAAACTCTTCGAGATATACATACGAGGTATAGGATCCTAAGCGTCATCTTGAGATTAAAAGAACCTCAGGAAATCCTGTGACGCACCTTTTACCCATTTGCCAAGGTTGGCCAGATGTACAGTTTCCATAACGTTCGAAAACTTTTCGAAATCTACCTCATCAAGCCTCAAAAAGTGCACGTTGCCGGAGCTTAACCCACGAATAATGTCGTGATACATCAATCAACTTGACCCTCACTGCCGGTGTTACAGTAAGCTGACATCTTGTAACGATCAACCAAAGCCTCGTATACTTGAGCATTAGCCACTTTCACGAAAATTTATATACACACCGTTCATGCCACTCCATATAAATCCTCGTCTCTGATGCCATATGTCTCTCGTATACATTTTGGCAATAACACATCGACTGACGAAGGTGTTAAAGCCCCACTAATAAGTTCAATGGCCCACAGTATTCACTCTCCAGCGAACTCCTGGCGCCATTCTTACTGATTAGCTCGTCTGGGAAACAGTAGAGGGGTGCAAAGCACGTCCGCACTCTACCTCATCCAGGCAAGTGGGAAAAAAATGCACAACACCCTCCTCGTAACCACTGCGACAGGTGTACTGAGGATCGTCAGGCAAGGGGTCTGCACGGCCCAATAGCGATGCAGACAATGAGTCCCAATAATTAAAGGACCTCCACATAGCTATCACATGATATCGACGACGGGGGGTGTTCACACCTCACCCAAAGTAGTCAGTCTGGCTAGACTCTCTGTAGTTGGACATTCTCCTGGCCAATGCCCCACACTCACCCTATTGTGGTCCCTTGTTGGAGAATCGTCCTGTCGCTTTCTTGTTGGGGTTTCTGTTGAACTGTTCACAAGAACATGTCTAGACTTAGTGATTTTTCGACGTTGTACTTGAGGATGTGTGTCCGCATAGACACATCATAATTGAGCACCTTCAGGTCATGAGCTGGTACTTCTGACCTAATTGTGTACTGGTATCTGTTTACTGACACAGTCGGTGATTTTCTTATGCTGTTCTTAGATTCAGTAGTATGGGAGTTGGGTGACTTTTGTGGATGATCTGCTGATGTTCCTACTTAGTGTCGTTATATTATCTCCTTGTTCCTGATTGTTTCGCTATATGCTTGCTATACTGTTTTTTAGCTTATGACCATTTTATTTAAGCAAGCTGTTCTGATTGCCAGGTGGTCAAAAGTTAGTCGATGTGAGACTTTGTCAGTCCACAGGTTTAAGTCTACTCGATTTTGAGACCATAGAGCGAACACTTAGAGCACTTACACACATCACACAAATTACATGTACATATTTGTAATATCTTATTAAATGTTAATGTATCCAGGACGGTACTTAAGTCTTATAAATGTGATATTGCCTTAGCACAATACTACTGTACACGAGAGAAGTGATTATAATTATTTTGATTTGATTAATTTAGATTTTACTGTGATCTTATACCTCCCAGACGTTATTAATAAACTTATTAAATTTTAAATTCTTTAGTTAGTAGCCTACCATTGAAATCCTGAAGCACTAATAATTGAAGTGGTATTCTAATTGATAATTAGACAGGATACTGACTAATTGTTACGAAAACCCAGTAACAGGCCGGATGCAAGAAGGGCAGTCCTACTATTATTCACTGGGAGATCTCTAAGCTTATTAGAAATCGCGTTTTTTTGTTAACACAGCATATGTGTAAAAAACCTGTTATAACCCCCAAAAAAGTCAAAATGACTTGTTTCCACTGGGGTCCTTTTAACACCTTATTATTATACTATAAAGGAGATAATATCTTAATATTATTCTGTAAAGCAAATATACTCGGAATAAGATAAAATGATTTACTTATATTTACATGTGCATTAGCTAAAACAATAAAAATCATTCTTCTTCCTTTCTGTCACTACATTCGTCAGCTACCTTTTGGTTCTCTTCTTGAACTGGTTCATGCTATGACTGGCTTAGACATGTGCAGGCAAGTAGTGAACTTTATGCCAGTAAAGTAGTGAACTTTATGCCAGTAAAGTAGTGAACTTTATGCCAGTAAAGTAGTGAACTTTATGCCAGTAAAGTAGTGAACTTTATGCCAGTAAAGTTTCCTACTTCCGGTCGCTCCTTCACCCCTATATAGGTGTGAAATTTCGCACCTTTGTGATAATGACCCTGACCTCACCCTCGACCTCCTCACCTGCGCCCCCCCCGCCTGTGCCCCCCTACTGCGACCCCGCCCCCACCTATGCCCGCGCGCCTGTACCCGGCGCCCGTGCACCCACACCCGCGCCCCATCCTGCCCCGCCCCCGCCTCGTGTCCTGCAATGCCCCGCGACGTCCCTGAAGCGCCTTCTGAAGCATCGTCCGGATCACACCCCCACTACTCCCCGAATTTTTTTTTCCGATTTTTTTTCGATTTTTTTTTAATTTCATTTTCTTGTGCTCCCAATCTCCTCGGATCAAGATTTATCCTCCATCTCCCCTTCCCCCACCACCCACTTCCATCTTCCATACCCTCCATGCCCAAATATTCTTGCTCCACTTCCTCGGGTCAAGATCCCCACCATCATCCTCTAAAACCCAATGACCCTGCTCCACTTCCTCGGATCAAGATAACCACCATCATCCTCTAAAACCCAATATCCCTGCTCCAACTCCTCGGATCAAGATTTACCCTCCATATCCCTCCCCGCACCTCCTACCACCCACTTCCATCTCCCATACCCTCTATGCCCAAATATTCCTGCTCCATCTCCTTGTATCAAGACCTCCTTCTCCATCACATCACTACCGCCCTCTAAACCCAATATTTCTGCGCCACTTCCTTGGATCAAGATTTAACCTCTCTTTCAGTAATACAAAGGAAGAGATGACTTTACCCTCATCTCCTCGGATCATGATTTATCCTCCACTTCCTCGGATCAACTTTTTCTCGATATCTATAATACAAAAGATTTGAGCTACTCTCCACTTCTTTGGATCAAATTTTTGGGTCCTCCCTATTCAGGTCTAAACAAGTAACTTCCTGGCATGCATGACGTCACCACACCTGTGTTTACTCAGTGGTCAGTGACATCACGTGATGACGTCACACACAAGCCAACAAGCCGAATCAGGTCTGTCACTATAACATTTTTTTGGCATCTCCAGTTCACCAACACCCACAACCCACAACACCCACAACCCACAACACCCAAACCCACAACACCCACAACCCACAACACCCACAACCCTCAACACCCACAACCCACAACACCCACAACCCACAACACCCACAACCCACAACACCCACAACCCACAACACCACAACCCACAACACCCCACCCAACACCCACAACCCACAACACCCACAACCCACAACACCCACAACCCACAACACCCACAACCCCAACACCCACAACCCACAACACCCACAACCCCCAACACCCACAACCCACAACACCCACAACCCACAACACCCACAACCCACAACACCACAAACCCCACTCACATCATTTACTATTTTATTTCGCAATTTTTCCCCTTTCGATAGAAATTTTTCATGAATGTTTAACGAAACTTTTTAACTCTTAACCAGGATAACCCAAATAATTCCTCATTTTCGTTAATACCCACAACAATCCACAATTTTTTTACATAATACAACAAAAGATTCACTTATCATCTGCACAAATATGCCGAGTGGCGAGGACCGCCCAAGCGAGTTCTGTCTGACTGTCTGACCTCAGATAACTAAACTCAGGTCAGTTCTACCACAGAGAGAATTTAAGCCTAGATATGCTTACTCATTCCATTCTTTTAAAATATATTTACATAATACCTTTAATTTCAGTAAATCCCCATATTACATTAACATTCAAATACAATCCTCTTGATGCCCCCTTCTCTCCATCTCACCCACATTTCTTCACATAAACCCACCACCCATCTCCTGCCAACAACCCCTCACAATAACACAATTTTCACTTATAACTATTTCACCAGAAAGTCACCACAACACTTACAAGTTATAACCACTTTTCTCAAAAGACACTAATGTATATTCAGACAATACCTTTAATTTCAGTAAAATCCCCATATTACATTAAAATTATAATACAATCCTCTTCTTATCCCTTCTCCCCACCCCCAAACCTTACCTCTCATCACCATCTTCACACCCACCCACCCATCCCCCAACACCTCACTCTCCCACCAACGCTTCACTCTCCCACCAACATCTCCAACAAGATACAATTTTCACTCATAACCCACAATTTTCCCAGTTTTAACTATTTCATCAGAAAGTCGCGCACTGCACCCATAGAAAAACATTCACAATACTTACAATTTTGCGCCAATATAAGAAAAAGATTTGTTTTGCACTCATAACCCACTTACAACCTTCACACACTATTCTCCCTCAATTCCCTTGTCTCAATTCAAGAAAAAGATACAAATGTTCCCATTTTTATCTCACTCACGACCCACAAACACACAAAACACGACATCCACAGCCCACAACACCCACAGCCCACAACACCCACAGCCCACAACAACACAACACCCACAACTTATAACCTCTTTTTTCGATCACTCTAGTTCAACAACAACACCCACAACAACCCAGAACCAATAACCTCTTTTCGGTATCTCTAGTTTCGATAGCAACAACACCCACAACACCCACATCACACAACAACAACACCCACAACACCCACACCACACAACAACAACACCCACATCACACAACAACAACACCCACAACACCCACATCACACAACAACAACACCCACAACACCCACATCACAAAACAACAACACCCACAACACCCACACCAACAACAACACCACACCCCACATCACACAACAACAACCCACAACACCCCACATCACACAACAACAACACCCACAACACCCACATCACACAACAACAACACCCACAACACCCACATCACACAAAACAACACCCACAACACCCACACCACAAACAACAACACCCACAACACACCACATCACACAACAACAACACCCACAACACCCACACCACACAACAAACAACACCCACAACAACCCCACCACACAACAACAACACCCACAACACCCACATCACACAACAACAACACCCACAACACCCACATCACACAAACAACAACACCCACAACACCCACATCACACAACAACAACACCCACAACACCCACATCACACAACAACACCCACAACACCCACATCACACAACAACAACACCCCACAACACCCACATCATAAAACAACAACACCCACAACACCCACATCACACAACAACAACACCCACAACACCCACACCACACAACAACACCCACAACACCCACATCACACAACAACAACACCCACATCACACAACAACAACACCCACAACACCCACATCACACAACAACAACACCCACAACACCCACATCACACAACAAAACAAAAAACCACCCACCACAACACCCACATCACACAACAACAACACCCACAACACCTCACATCACACAACAACAACACCCACAACCCCCTACATCACACAACAACAACACCCACAACACCCACATCACACAACAACAACACCCACAACACCCACATCACACAACAACAACACCCACAACACCCACATCACACAACAACAACACCCACAACACCCACATCACACAACAACAACACCCACAACACCCCACATCACACAACAACAACACCCACAACACCCACATCACACAACAACAACACCCACAAAAACCCACATCACACAACAACAACACCCACAACACCCACATCACACAACAACAACACCCACAACACCCACACCACAAACAACAACACCCACAACACCCACACCACACAACAACAACACCCACAACACCCACATCACACAACAACAACACCCACAACACCCACATCACACAACAACAACACCCACAACACCCACACCACACAACAACAACACCCACAACACCCACATCACACAACAACAACACCCACAAAAACCCACATCACACAACAACAACACCCACAACACCCACATCACACAACAACAACACCCACATCACACAACAACAACACCCACAACACCCACATCACACAACAACAACACCCACAACACCCACATCACACAACAACAACACCTCACAACACCCACATCACACAACAACAACACCCACATCACACAACAACAACACCCACATCACACAACAACAACACCCACAACACCCACATCACACAACAACAACACCCACATCACACAACAACAACACCCACAACACCCACATCACACAACAACAACACCCACATCACACAACAACAACACCCACAACCCTCATCACATACCATTTTATTCACATTCTTTTTTCTATTTCATTACAAATTTTTCATAAATGTTTAATGACACTAATACACATTTTCACTCTTAACCTAAGTCCTAAGATCACCCAAATAATTCCTTATTTTCGTTAATACCCACAACTTCCCCCACCAACAACTCACAATTTTCACTTGTCTCAAATAATATTCACAATTTTCCCCGTTTCACTATATCATCAGATAATCACGCCACAATACTTACAATTTTCGACAATACAAGAATTTTTTTTTTACTCATAATGTTCACATGTTATACACGTCTCAGAAGACAAAAAATCACATTCACCAACCTAACATCATGTACACCCCCACCCAAACACACACACACACACAAACACAAACACACACACACACACACACACACACAACACACACACACACACACACACACACACACACACACACACACACACACACACACACAGGAATGAGGAACTTCCTGAACGGGTTCAGTGGACAGAGAACTGGCAGGGAAGCCAGTTAATGAGATGATGGAATATGTAGCAACAAAATGCAAGGAGGCTGAGGAGAGGTTTGTGCCCAAGGTAACAGGAATAATGAAAAAAGCCAGGATGAGCCCATGGTTTACCCAAAGGTGCAGGGAGGCAAAAACCAAGTGTGCTAGGGAATGGAAGAAATATAGAAGGCAAAGGACCCAGGAGAATAAGGAGAACAGTCGTAGAGCCAGAAACGAATATGCACAGATGAGAAGGAGGCCCAAAGACAATATGAAAATGACAAAGCAGCGAAAGCCAAATCTGACCCGAAACTGTTGTACAGCCACATCAGGAGGAAAACAACAGTCAAGGACCAGTAATCAGGCTAAGGAAGGAATGAGGAGAGACAACAAGAAATGACCGGTAGTATGTGAGGAACTCAACAAGAGATTCAAAGAAGTGTTCACAGAGGAGACAGAAGGGGCTCCATAAAGACAGAGAGGTGGGGCACACCACCATGTGCTGGACACAGTGCACACAACCGAGGAAGAAGTGAAGAGGCTTCTGAGTGAGCTAGATACCTCAAAGGCAATGGGGCCAGATAACATCTCCCCCTGGGTATTGAGAGAGGGAGCAGAGGCGCTATATGTACCCCTAACAACAATATTCAATACATCTATCGAAACAGGGAGATTGCCTGAGGCATGGAAGACAGCAAATGTAGTCCAAATCTTTAAAAAAGGAGACAAGCATGAAGCATTAAACTACAGACCAGTGTCACTGACATGTATAGTATGCAAAATCATGGAGAAGATTATCAGGAGAAGAGTGGATGGAACACCTAGAAAGGAATGATCTCATCAACAACAGCCAACATGGTTCAGGGACGGAAATCCTGTGTCACAAACCTACTGGAGTTCTATGACATGGTGACAGCAGTAACACAAGAGAGAGAGGGTGGGTGGATTGCATATTCTTGGACTGCAAGAAGGCGTTTGACACAGTTCCACACAAGAGATTGTGGCAAAAACTGGAGGACCAAGCAGGGATAACAGGGAAGGCACTACAATGGATCAGGGAATACTTGTCAGGAAGACAGCAGCGAGTCATGGTACGTGGCGAGGTGTCAGAGTGGGCACCTGTGACCAGCGGGGTCCCACAGGGGTCAGTCCTAGGACCAGTGCTGTTTCTGGTATTTGAACGACATGACGGAAGGAATAGACTCTGAGGTGTCCCTGTTTGCAGATGACGTGAAGTTGATGAGAAGAATTCACTCGATCGAAGACCAGGCAGAACTACAAAGGGATCTGGACAGGCTGCAGACCTGGTCCAGCAATTGGCTCCTGGAGTTCAGTCCCACCAAGTGCAAAGTCATGAAGATGGGAAGGGCAAAGAAGGCCGCAGACGAGTACAGTCTAGGGGCCAGAGACTACAAACCTCACTCAAGGAAAAAGATCTTGGGGTGAGTATAACACCAGGCACATCTCCTGAAGCGCACATCAATCAAAAACTGCTGCAGCATATGGGCGCCTAGCAAATCTCAGAACAGCATTCCGACATCTTAATAAGGAATCGTTCAGGACCCTGTACACCGTGTACGTTAGGCCCATATTGGAGTATGCGGCACCAGTTTGGAACCCACACCTAGCCAAGCACGTAAAGAAACTAGAGAAAGTGCAAAGGTTTGCAACAAGACTAGTCCCAGAGCTAAGAGGTATGTCCTACGAGGAGAGGTTAAGGGAAATCAACCTGACGACACTGGAGGACAGGAGAGATAGGGACGACATGATAACGACATACAAAATACTGAGAGGAATTGACAAGTGGACAAAGACAGGATGTTTCAGAGATTGGACACAGTAACAAGGGGACACAGTTGGAAGTTGAAGACACAGATGAATCACAGGGATGTCAGGAAGTATTGCTTCAGCCACACAGTAGTCAGGAAGTGGAATAGTTTGGGAAGTGATGTATTGAAGGCAGGATCCATACATAGATTTAAGCAGAGGTATGATAAAGCTCACTGTTCAGGGAGAGTGACCTAGTAGTGACCAGTGAAGAGGCGGAGCCAGGAGCTTGAACTCGACCCCTGCAACCTCAACTAGGTGAGTACAACTAGTGAGTACACACCCTGACCCTCCTAGAGACAGGAGGGTCATGGGAGACACGATAACGACATATAAAATACTGCACAGAATAGACAAGGTGGACAAGACACGATGTTCCAGGGAGAGAACACAGAAACAAGAGGTCACAATTGGAAGTTGAAGACTCAGATGAGTCAAAGGATGTTAGGAAGTATTTCTTCAGTCATAGTGGAGGCGGGAACCATACATAGTTTTAAGACGAGGTTTGATAAAGCTCATGGAGCAGGGAGTGAGAGGACCCAGTAGCAACCGGTGAAGAGGCGGGGCCAGGAGCTAAGACTCGACCCCTGCAACCACAAATAGGTAAGTACAAATAGATGAGTACAACATATACACACCCGTGGAGTAGTCACGCGCGTTTGAGCTCGTGTACTGGCGGTAGTTTCTGACTGTACCATAGGGAATAGAGTGTGGGATATAGGTGTGTGCAAAGAGTGCATATAATCACTTAAACCCAGCAAAAAGGAAATGTAAGTGATCACAGAAGAGAAAACATAGATAATAGCTCAAAAATGTTAGTGCCGGCCTGGATCAAGGAAGAGGAACGGTTGTGTACCAGGCATAGTGGTGCCACACATTACATAGTGGAGTATTTGAAGAATAAGTGCGACTCAAGACCAGGGAGATAAGAGATAAGTATAGATGTGTCAGTAAATACAGTGAGTGCAGTGAAAAAGTTAAATGAGCTAGTGACTAGAGTGCCTACAGGAAGGTAGTAAAAAAAAAATTTACGGAGAAGCATCAAGCATCTTCAACTACGTGGGACCCAGGTACTGGATACTTCAGCACCACTGCCAGACGCACATAATATTCACCTAGTTGGGTTGCATGGGGTCAACAGTACCAGTCTCTAGCTGGAAACTGGGGGTCACTCTCCTGGAGCTATCAGAATTAGAATAAGCAGCATTTACTAGCATTTAGTAGAATTTACTGAGGTGTAGGAGAGTAAAGCAGTTAATGAGAGGTAGCTAGTGTGGACACGCGGCTCCCCACATAGGCACACACACATACATACACACACACAGTAGGTGAGGCCTAGTGTTACAGAACTGAACGTAATTTAAGCACACAAGATAGTGCACAGTGGGAACCAAGCAATCGGGTACATATGTAGTACATACGTGGGTAATAAGGACTCGCTTACATAAACACACACACACACACACACACACACACACACACACACACACACACACACACACACACCACACACACACCACACACACACACACACACACACACACACACAGGAACAAGCGATCAGGCACTTGTAAAAGCTGTAGTACACACTCACACATACACACACACATATGCATAGGATTTCACACCTTCCTGTAAACTGACCTGATAACCCTAGATCCGTCCCTCTCTCTTACATTCCACTATCCACTCCACCTTCCCTCTCTCTCTCTCTCTCTCTATTTTTTTTTTTTCACAGGGTTTGACAAGGTTAAGGATCCCTAGCTTTATTGACAAGCTATTTACAGGTTAAGGATTCCTAACTTCATTGGCAAGCTAAGAGCTGTTACCTACATCAGCTCATATCAACTAGGGCATAAGAAAGGAATTTATAGGCGTATCAAAAGAGGTGAGGGTCATCTTATGAATCAGTGTAATTGACATTAAGAGGGACATTAAAAAGGGGATAAGAAAAGCTAAAAGGGACTATGAAATTAAAGTTGCTAGGGATTCTAAAACTAACCCAAAAAGTTTTTTCAGGTCTATAGAACAAAAGTTAGAGATAAGATAGGTCCCCTTAAAAATAACTATGGGCACCTTACTGACAAAGTGAATGAAATGTGCTCGATTTTTAACAATTATTTTCTCTCAGTTTTTACACAGGAAGACACTAACAATATTCCAGTAATTAATTTTTATAGTGGGCTAGAAGAAGATAAATTATGTAACATCACAGTCACTAGTGAGATGGTTGTGAAGCAGATAGACAGACTGAAGCAAAATTAGTCGCCGGGTCCTGATGAGGCTTTTTCAAGGGTTCTTAAGGAATGCAAAATGGAACTCTGTGAACCATTAACTAATATTTTTAATTTATCTCTTCAAACAGGTGTAGTTTCTGATATGTGGAAGATGGCTAATGTAATTCCTATTTTTAAAACAGGGGACAAGTCGATACCGTCAAATTACCATCCAATAAGCCTGACCTCAATTGTAGGCAAATTACTAGAGTCAATTATAGCTGAAATTATAAGAAGCCATCTCGATAAGCATAGCTTGATTAATGATACTCAGCATGGATTCACAAGAGGCCGGTCTTGTCTAACTAATTTGTTAACTTTCTTCAGTAAAGCTTTTGAGGCTGTTGACCACGATAAAGAATTTGATATTATTTACTTAGATTTTAGTAAGGCTTTTGATAGAGTTCTGCACCATAGACTGTTAAAGAAAGTGGCAGCTCATGGCATTGGGGGAAAAGTGCTCTCGTGGATTGAGTCATGGCTCATTGACAGGAAGCAGAGAGTGTCCATAAATGGGGTTAAATCCGAATGGGGATCTGTAACAAGTAGCGTTCCACAGGGATCAGTCTTGGGCCCGTTGTTGTTTATAATATATATCAATGATCTTGAGGAAGGAATTACTAGTGATATGAGCAAATTCGCCGATGACACAAAGATAGGTAGGATAATTGATTCAAACGTAGATGTTATGGAACTTCAGGAGGATTTAAACAAACTCTATTCTTGGTCAGAAAAGTGGCAGATGCAGTTCAATGTAGATAAATGCAAGGTTCTGAAGCTTTGGAGTGCCCATAACCCTAGTACTTATAAGTTAAATGATGTAGAACTTAGCCATACAGATTGCGAAAAGGACTTGGGGGTTATGGTGAGCAGCAACCTTAAACCAAGACAGCAATGCCTAAGCGTATGTAATAAGGCAAATAGATTACTGGGATTTTATATCAAGAAGTGTAAGCAACAGAAGTCCAGAGGTCATACTGCAGCTTATACATCATTAGTAAAAGGCCTCACCTAGATTATGCAGCTCAGTTCTTTGGGCTCCATATTTCAGAATGGACATAAATTCGTTAGAAAACATTTAGCGTGGGATGACTAAATAATACATAGCATTAAAAAATCTTTCTTATGAAGAAAGATTGAAGACTCTTAAGTTACATTCTCTTGTTAGACGAAGAATGAGAGGAGACCTGATCGAAGTGTATAAGTGGAAGATAGGTATTAATAAAGGGGATATTAATAAGGTCTTGAGGATGTCTCTCCAAGAGAGAACCCGCAGTAATGGATTTAAATTAGATAAGTTTAGATTTAGAAAGGACATAGGAAAGTATTGGTTTGGAAATAGGGTAGTAGATGAGTGGAACAGTCTATCTAGTTGGGTTATTGAGGCTGGGACTTTGGGTAGTTTCAAATTTAGGTTGGATAAATACATGAGTGGGAGGGGTTGGATTTGAGTGGGACTTTCACATCAGAGCTTATTTCTTGGGTGGCATTGAAAATTGGGTTGGACAAATATTTTGTTAGTGGGATGAATTGCAAAGGACCTGCCTAGTATGGGCCAACAGGCCTCCTGCAGTGTTCCTCCGTTCCTATGTTCTTATGTTCTTATTTGAAAGCATTTTTATTGTTATGAGACGTACAAGTAGGGAACAGGATGAAATTGGAGCCATCTGTGGGCCAGCATTTTCATTTGATCAACTGGCTTTTTCTCGTTGACATCATTATGCTGTACGAATGTGTTCCATACTCGAGTCATCCTGGGTATATATGATCTCAGATGGAGTGATGTTCTGGAGAAGGGTACAGCCAGAGTGAAGTTGATGCTTTCTGCCCATCTTGTGGCATAAAAGCTTTGTTTACGCTGTCCTCGAAGTGGATCCAAGTGTGGTACTTTGACAATATTGGCCTTGTACATAACAGTAAGGCCACCCACATCCTTCCTATGTTGAAGGCTCTGCTGAAATGACAGATTTATCCAGGATGGGTCCAGGCGAGAGATGAGACGTCTTGCTGTGTTCTCTACTCTGTCAAGCAGTCAAGCTATCCCTCTCTCTCTCCCTCCCTCTCTCTCTCCCTTCCTCTCTCTCTCCCTCCCTCTCTCTCTCCCTCCCTCTCTCTCTCCCTCCCTCTCTCTCACACACAACTCCTTCCAAGGGAAAAAAAATGGGTAACCCAAGAGGGCAGAGACCCAGGGGGCTAGAGGTTGAACCCAGGAGGGAGGAACCTGGGAGGGAAGAATGGGAGGTAGAGCTCACAAAAATGGAGGAAGAGTGGGGAAGGAAGCTAGCTGAGCTCGCAGGGTAATGGAGGAAAGAATAACTAAAAAAGAGCAGGAAGTGGGGATTACAAGTCTTAGCAGCAGAAGATAAGATAAAGTGCTTAGAAGAGGAGCTAAAAAACCTGAAACAGAATAGAGACATATGACAGCACAGGAAAAACATCAGGGACTTCCATACAAGTCACAGATGTGGGGGCTGTAGGGATTCAGGAAAAGTTGAGTACAGTCGTGAAGCCTGCAGTAAATGCAGGAGGCAAGGCTTATGCAGAGACTCTAACAGTCAACTACAGTGGCAGGGAACAGCTGAGCAGGGATGACAGTCCACTGAGAATAGGGGCTGCAGCAAGAGCAGGGGTTAAGGCAGGAACATCTCGATGGAAATAGATAAAACACCTCAGAGGTCACAAAAAAAGACAGTGGGAGGAGGAGAGGGAGAGGTCAGTCTTTGTCTATGGGCTCCAGGGGAAAAAAAGCAGTCGAAGGTATCTTGAAGGCAATAGGAGATGGAGACATGACCAAGGTGGCAAATTTTCGGAGAATTGGGTGGTTTGCAGAATCAGCTCGAACCAAGGTCCTGCAGGAGAAAGCACGACTGAGGGACAAATCAGAGTACCAGAGCAGGTACCTCGATTGTAACAGAACACAGGAGGAAAGGACGAGACTGAGAGAGAGGGTACAAAAACGAAAGGAAGAACAGGAGGCATCGATGAGGAGGAGCAGAACCCAGATTAGGTGTAAGGACAAATACACACTACAGAGACACCCACAGAAGGACCCCAAACCACAAAACCCCAAACAACTAAAACAACCTAAACCCCAAAACCCACACACTTTTCCCTCGCCTCCACCCCCACATCAAAACCCTACTACGCAGCCCCCCACAGCACTCTGCCTCACCCCCCCCACCAAAAATCCCCCCCAAACCCCACAAAACCCCAAACACCCCCTAGGGCTCCGGCTCCCCCAACCCCAATATTCTCCAGGTCCACCCGTGATAGACAAGAAACGAAGGTGGGGGACAAAAACCAGTGGAATAAAAATAAATTGAGAATGTCACAAAAAAAAACAACGAGAGGTCCCCGGACATCATAGCGTCACAAACGAAACTCACGAGAAAATAACAATCGTCTTCCCCCCGGGATATCAATCCTGAGAAAGTTTTAAAAGAGCAGACGGAGGAGGGGTTGCACTGCTCATAAAAAACCGATGATTTTCGGGGAAATGGGGGGCGGACGAGATTGGAAAAAAGGCTACATAGCGGGGCACAATTTAATCGGGGAACAAAATAGTCATTGCTGTGATGATAACCCACCACAAAACTGCAGAGGCCAAGAGAGATATGTGAAAACAACAGAGCGATGGGGACCACGGGCTGGGTGGCGAAAAGACTAAAACTGCAGGCAAAGTTACGGGTTTGGTGATTTACCCCAAAAGGGAGATCGAATGGGAAAACCTTGAGACTCTGGGGCCCCAAAACATGGAGAACCAAGATGTTTTATTCGTACGGAAAACCTCATTCTCAACAATCGGGGACACTACCAGAAGCGAGGGAAGGGATAAAACAGCAAGACGCACTTTTTGGCTCCCCCTGAGTAGCCAGACATTGAGACATCACATACACGGGGCCCCTCAGAGAGGACCACAAGTCCTGAGTTTTGATTACATATGAGTTGCAAGGGAGGGGGTACCAGGAGTCAAAGGGGAAAACCCAAAATTTAAAAAAAGGGGGGACTATACAAGTAGAGGAACTTCCGTGGGAGGTTTCATTGGCAGGAAATGGTAAAAGACAGTAAATTAAAATGTTTGGAGAAAAGTAAAAAACAAAATGCAAGGGGGCAGAGGAATTTTTGTTCCCAAGGAAAACAGAAAAAATGAAAGACTAAAGCAGTCCTCGGTTTCCCCAAATTTAGGGGGCAAAAACTAAGTGCATTAGAGAAGGGAAGAGGAAAAAGGCAAAGGACCCGGGAAAACAAGGAGTCAGCACAGAGCCAAAAAACGAATATGCACAGATAAAAGGGAGGCCCACGACAGTACAAAATACATAACATCGAAAGCCAATTTTTATATTTTCGAAATTTGGGTCATCCGTTATTTAAATATTAAATTTAGCGCGAAATTCCCCTTTTATACAAAAAAATAAAGAATTTCGGTTTTATTTTATTACTGTTTAATATTAAAAAATACCATGGTATATCACTATTATCGTTTTTATCACTATCGTTATATCGCTATTATTTATTATCACTATTTTTGAAATTTAAACATATTATTTTAGTATTATTGTTAGGTAGGAATCTTGTGTAATAGAGTTTAAGTCTCGGAACCATCTGGTGAATTGTTCTTGTTTATGCCGGCTGGCTGGCGTGGTTTAAGCTGACCAAAACCTGACGACACCAACAGGCTGGCAAGTATCAGTCTGCTCCCAGCTCTAGCCCTGACAACTGATCGTATTTGGCTTTTAAAACGGTGTACAGTTGAATGGTTTTGAGAATTGGACTCTAGAGCGACCACTTTGTTCTCATTACTTTGAAAGACCTTTTGATATTATGTTCTTGGCAGTTCAGTAACCCAAAATACTTTACGGCCAATTAAAAGGGCCCTTGTTAAATTTTGTCCCTTCTATTTTTGAGTCTACATCTCGTTAAGAAAGAGACGAAATTTTAATGAGGCTTAGATACAGGAAGAAAATTTAAAACTTCCTTATTAATATAATTTCCATGTTTTGGAACGATTGAATGGAAAATTTTTATTGTACAAAGTTTTAAGTTAAATTAACTACAAAGGAAGATAAAGTTTTGTATTTAAAATATTTTTAAAAAAATTTGAATTTTATTCTATGGGTTTCCCATTGAAAAAATTTTTTTCCCCTAACTCTAACTTTTCCTAAACTCATCCAAAAAAACTTTTGCATAAGAAATAAAAAGGTAACAGGGTACATCTGAAGGGTTCTTTTAAAAAAAAAATTTTTATTTGCAACAAATGGGGGGCCTGTCCGGGGGCCTGTTGTTTTAAGACATTGTCAAAAGAACAATATTAAAGTTATATACTGGGAATTTTTTCTTTAGTTAAATTTTAAAATATTTATCAGGAAGATCACATTAAAGGTTATTGAAAATTTAACATTGTCAAAGCTGGGCTCCTTTAAAATTCAAACAGCTGGCAGATAGCCCGTAAATTGGGGTGCCCTACGACAGATATTAACAGCCAATACCGTAAGGAAAAATTAAAACAAAATTTTTTCCGAGGCCTCTAACCACATTAGCAGGGATTAGACCTAAAGTTTTTTTTCTCAAGTAAACTACCATCGAGAATCGAAGTATTTGAAAACAATTTCAAAGAGTTGACTTTAAAGTGAATAGACGATTAAGACCCCTTTGGCCTCTAGAAAAAAATAAGTACTGCAGGTGCAGCCCTGTTCGGGGATTTGCCCGTTACGAAGGAATTCCTATTAATGTCAGCCTGGCCCTACCCAAAGGGCTGTCCAAAGGAATATCCACTACCGCCATTCAATTCCCTATTTTCGAACTATCGGGGGATATTTCCAAAGTCAGTTTGAGAAAATTAGAGAGACATTTATTTTACATACTGCTCAAATTGAGGCCAGCGTAAATTAAATGAAAAGACTTTTAAAGGGAAACGCCCGCTATATAAGGGAACAACAACAAGGAAATTGAGTGAAAGATGTACTGAATCCTCAAATGATTCTTTCAATAAAAAAAGCTGCATCATGGGGTTTCCCAAATTTAATGAAGGGGATTTAATACTTTTTTGAAGTCTTTGAGAAACAAGCACGTGCTATGAGCTGGCCCCAACAACACGGGGGAACCCCTTTTACACCTTCGTTTTCTGTAAAGCTCAAAATTGTACGGCTAGTTACCTTTAGAAAAAGGGATTATGATTCCGTAAAGAAGGCTACCTAAAGGGTTATGATCTCCTCCCAGTAATTATCAAAAAACCTTTTGACCATTAAAAAACCACCAACTCATCTATGTAGATTTTGCACGTGAAAAGAAAATCGCTTTGAGAGATGGTGAGAACCTAACGTAAATCTATGGGAAAGTCTTTCCCAAATTTATCCGCATAGGATTTCATAAAAATATACCAGAAGACTTCATAGGTATTTTATTAGTTCCCCTTAAATATATAGAAACAGCCCGATCGCCCCATAATTATGAAATACTCAACAATTGATTGCGAAAAAAAAGTAAGGAAACATAACAAATATGCCCCAAAAAGACGATCCAAACTTACAGAGATGCGTCGCAAACAGAATCCTTACCAGACCTCCTTGATCCTCCCCTAAAAATTTTGATCTAAATCAAGGGGGAAAGCAAAACCCCCTAAGGGATACCGTGATGAACTGCCTTATTGTAAAAGAAAGGGGATTAAGGAAAACTGTTATTGGCAAGAGGGAACCCGGGGAAGAGCGACTTCGTTTCCCCAAATCAGATAATACTTCATCGACAACTCAAAAGAAACTGAACCCAGACCCAACAAGGTTCAAGAACGAAACAGAATCTTTAAAATGACTCAATCTAGGCTTTTAAAAAAAAGATATTCACTAGCTATGAGTCCCTACTTTTCTAAAGTGAAAGTTGAATAACAGACCAATTAGTTGAAAAAAATTCCTTTCCCTGATACTGGAAGTTATTAAAAATTGTTGAAGTAGGACAACTTCCCGTAATGAAGACTCGCACAAAGCTAGATGTCTTATAGAAAACCCATGGAGGCGCCATTAAAAAGCCCCTTCACAGGATATCACCAAACACCAAACCTATACGGGTTTGTCGGTAGGGAAACCAGTGAAACTTTTTTATTAGGGCGTTGACTTACTCAAGGCAATGATCAGACTATCCGGGGATAACCGGATCTCTAGTTATTTATAATTCACTGACATTAACTATCCATAGAAGCCGAAAAGAGGCTCCACCTTATTTCCTCTCAATGTTTTTAACAGAGCAAGCTAGAGCGAAACAAAACCTTATCAAATGAAGTCCTAAGTGAAGGGGGATTTTGGTCTCGATTTTTTGTTCCCCCGATCCTTCAACCCGGATCTTCAAACTGAAATATTCATGATCGCCCTTTTTTAAATTCTGATATTAAAAAGCTATCGAAAAAAGATTTAATAAGGGATCAATTCCTTGATCCCCCCTAAGAAATTAGAGAGATACTATTCAGAAAACGAGCCCAAGCCCCGGGAAAATTGTTTCTACCTTGTAACGGAATTAATAAAAGGAAAAGTCTCTTTTGTCTTCCACGATCATCTGGCACCGCAAAAACCCAGTAGTGCTACCCACACCTTTAGAGAATTGGCTATAGTTTTTCCCCCATGTCCCATGGGGGGGACATTTGGGGGTAAAGAAAACGCGGGCAAAAAAACCAAGCATTTTTTAATTTTGGCCCAGAATAAGGAACGTGGAAAGCTATCTAAAAATGTCAATCTGCCCAAGGGCCGGCAAACCTTCGCACAAAAACCTCCACCATTCCCCTCATTTCCCATTCCCGTCAGTGGGGAGCCCCTTTTCACGCCTGATTTTTAGATTGTGTTGGTCCGTTACCCGGGCTAAACAAGGGAAACAATTCTGTTTTCGATTATGGATGCGTTACTTGATATCCAAGGCTATCCCCTTTAGAAAAATTAATTCCCGCTCATTTTTCGAGCTTTGCTAAATTTTTTTTCACAGTGGGGGTTCCCCGAAAATTTAATCCGAAAAGGTTCAAACTTTACCTCTAAGATGTTTCTGATGCCTTATCATCCCGGAAATTTAAATCCGTATTTCTGTTTCTTATCACCCCCAGTCGCAAGGAGCCCTCGAACGATTTCATCAAACATTAAAATCAATGATGAGAGCGTACTGCGAGCAGTTTTCCAGAGATTGGGACGAAGGAATACCATTCCTCTTGTTCGCCTTAAGGGAAAGCGAACAAGAAAGCACTGGGTTCAGTCCATTTCAATTAATTTACGGACACCAAGTACGCGGCCCCCTCGCCGTACTAAAAGATTCATGGACAGGAAAATCAGAACCCTCGCTTAAAACAACTCCAACTCTAATGCAAAAGCGTTTGTCACAACTGAGGGAATTAGCCTCTAAAAACTTAGCTAAGGCCCAATCCAAGATGAAGCATTGTTATGACAAACACACACGCTCTCGTTTCTTCAAACCAGGTGACAGTGTGATGGCACAGAAATTCTTACCTGGACACGCTCTGCAACCTAGATACGAAGGTCCTTTAGAAGTGATTGAGCGGCTCAATGAGGTAAATTATGTACTACAAACTCCAGGAAAGAGAAAAGCCAAACGTACTTATCACATAAACCAACTTAAGGCTTACCACCCTAGTATCGTACCAGTTTCGACAGTTCTTCCTTTAGCTGAAACTGAAAATGTAAGTCTGCCCAGCATCTCTAAAGCAATAGAAGTACGTTTAAAAAATCAGAGACATTGCAATCTCTTGATACCTTTATATGGACCTTGATTTGAAGAAAGCAAAAGATATCAAAGACTTGATATTACGTTATGAGGTTTTATTCGATGACGTCCCTAGGTGTTGTACATTGGGAATTCACGACATAGATGTACAAGGAGCAAAGCCTTGCAAACAGTCACATTATAGGGCAAGTCCACTCAAACAAGAAACATTAAACAAAGAAGTAGAATTTTTGTTGTCCCATGGACTCATAGAACGGAGTAAAAGTCCGTGGGCCTCGCCCTGTATATTAGTTCCCAAGCCTGATGGAACTTCTAGAATGTGCACTGATTATCATAAGGTTAATGCTCTCACGGTACCAGATGGTTTCCCACTACCCCGTATTGATGATCTAATAGACAGAGTATCAGGAGCCACCTATGTCACCCCCCTGGATTTATTAAGGGGCTATTACCAAGTGCCGCTTACCCAGCGAGCCCAAGAAATATCAGCATTTACTATACAAGGCGGATTATTCAATTATCGTGTTATGCCCTTCGGGTTGTGTAATACGGCCTCTACCTTTCAGCGTCTGATGAACCTGCTGACCAATGATTTAGAAGGAGTGGATGCATATCTAGATGATCTTGTTATATATAGCAATGAGTGGGAGCAACATTTAATTCGCCTGGAAACCTTATTTAAGAAGTTAGAAAAGTACAACTTCACCATAAATTTAGCTAAATGTCAGTTTGGACAAGCCAAGATTAAATACCTCGGTTTTTGTATAGGTCAGGGCGAGGTACGTCCTGTTGATGTAAAAGTTAGGGCCATTGCCGAGTTTCCTATCCCTCAAGATAGAAAGTCTATACAGAGGTTCCTTGGAATGACTGGTTATTATCGACGTTTCTGTCCTAATTTTTCTCAGGTTGCATCTCCTCTTACTGAGTTAAACCAGTAGTAAGATGAAGTTTTGCTGGACGAAAGATTGTGAGATAGCTTTTAAATCGGTTGAAGCGGTTGCTTTCTTCGTCACCCGTATTGAAAAGTCCTGACTTTAATCAACCCTTCTATTTACACATCGATGCCAGCGGTTATGCTGTGGGGGCGGTGTTACTTCAGAAATCCCCCTCTACTGATATTTTGCATCCTATATCTTATTTTTCTTCAAAGTTGAAACGTCACCAAAAGAATTACGCCACTGTAGAGAAAGAAGCTCTTGCCCTAGTAATATCTTTGGAACATTTTGACATTTATCTGGGAACCTCCCCCCATAAAATTATGGTATTTTCTGATCACAACCCTTTAATTTATAATAATTCTATGAAATCAAAGAACACCCGGATTCTCAGGTGGGCTCTGAGAATCCAACCTTATCTGATTAGTATTTAACACTTAAGTGGATCCCTTAACATAATTGCTGATACCCTTTCTCGCCCTTGAAAACAAAAAATGTATACCTTAAAATGTAAAGTTAAGAAATGAGTACTCTTACAGCCTAATTTGTATATATATAATATATATTTTTGTTAATGATTTTCTTTTATATTGACAGTATGACTATGAAAGCCGTTTCGCTGATGGGACGAAGTATTAAGTACACATGGATGACCCTGACAGTCATGTCCGAGACTCCTATTCTCGAATTGTGATGGAAGCCACTCCAGATAGTTCTTCTGGCCATTGTTCCAAAAGCTCATCCTCTGGCAAATAACCATGCTGTTCGAGTTCTTGCTTCTCCATTCTTCTGTCGTACTACTTGCCTTATTTACCAAGAGGACGCTTACTATAAAGGAGATATTACCAAGGACGCTGGCAAACTCCCTACTGCGACCTATTGTCGTACGGGGGGGGGGTGTTATATCTTCGAAATTGGTCATCCTGTGTTATTTAAATATTGTGAGCATGTGTTCATCACTTAATATTATAGCGCGAAAGTCCCCGTTTATAGCTAAAATAGAGACTTTCGGCGTTATATTATTATCTGTTAATATATGAAAAATACCATGGTATTATCACTATTATCGTTATTATCACTATCGTTATTATCGCTATTATTGTTATTATCACTATTTTGTAATTATCACTATTATTTTAGTATTATTGTTAGGTAGGATATCTTGTGTATATAGAGTTTAAGTCTCGGAACCATCTGGTGAATTGTTCAGTTGTTTATGTCCGGCTGGCTGGCGTGGCTCAGCTGATCCAACCTGACGACACGTCAACAGGCTGGCAAGTAGTCAGTCTGCTCCCAGCTCTAGCCCTGACAACTGATCGTATATTGGCTCTTACGGTGTACAGTTGAATGGTTTTGAGAATTGGACTCTAGAGCTGACTCACTTTGTTCCTCATTACTTTGAAAGACTCTTTTGATATTTATATTCTTGGTCAGTTTAGTAATCCATAGATACTTTACGGCCAGATTCAAAGGTCTTGTTAAATCTTGTACCTTTCGTATTTTGAGTCTACAGTCTCGTTAAGAAAGAGACGTAAATATTAATGAGGACTTAGATACAGGAAGAATAATTAAACTTCCTTATTAATATGACATTTCCATGATTTGGAACTGATTGTATATGGTAATTTTATTGAACAAAGTATTAAGTTAAATTAACTACAAAGAGAAGATAAAGTATTGTATTTAAATACTTTAATAAATTTGAATATTACTCTACGGAGTTTCCCAGTTGAAATTATTTCCCCTAGACTCTAACTTACCTAGAACTCGGATCCAAAAATCTTGTTGCATAAGAAATAAATGGTAACAGGCCACATTCTGAAGTTCTTTAAAAAAATTCTTATTCGCAACACCAAGACTGACCCGAAACTGCTGTTTAGCCACATTAGGAGAAAGACGACAGTCAAAGACCAGGTGAACAGACTGAGGAAAGAAGGTGGGGAACTCACAAGAAACGATCAAGAGGTATGCGAGTAGCTCAACAGGAGATTTAAGGAAGTATTCATGGTGGAGACAGGAAGGACTCTGGGAAGACAGGACAGAGGGGGACACCAACAGGGAATAGACCAACAGGTGCTGGACGATATGCACACAACTGAGGAGGTGAAGAAGCTGCTAAGTGACCTTGATACATCAAAGGCAATGGGACCGGACAACATCTCCCTGTGGGTCCTCAGGGAGGGAGCAGATATACTGTATGTGCCACTAATCCCAGCCTTCAACACATCCCTTGAAACTGGGCAACTACCTGGGAACTACATGTAAATGTAGTTCCCATTTTTAAAAAAGGAGACAGAAAAGAGGCACTAAATTACAGACCAGTGTCACTGACCTGTATATTATGCAAAGTCATGGAGAAGATTATCAGGAGGAGAGCGGTGGAGCACCTGGAATGGAAGAAGATTATAAACAATAACCAGCACGGATTCATGGAAGGCAAATCCTGTGTCCCAAGCCTTCTGGAGTTCTATGACAAAGTTACAGAAGTGAGACACGAGAGAGAGGGGTGGGTTGATTGCATTTTCTTCGACTGCAAGAAGGCCTTCGACTCAGTTCCTCACAAGAGACTAGTACAGAAACTAGAGGATCAGGCGCGTATAACAGGAAGGGCACTGCAATGGATCAGAGAATACCTGACAGGGAGGCAACAACGAGTCATGGTACGGGATGAGGTATCACAGTAGGCACCTCTGACGAGCGGGGTCCCACAGGGGTCGGTCCTAGGACCAGTGCCATTTCTGTTATATGTGAATGACATGATAAAAGGGATAGACTTAGAGGTGTCCCTGTTCGCAGATGATGTGAAGTTAATGAGGAGAATTAAATCAGATGAGGACCACGCAGGACTTCAAAGAGACCTGGACAGGCTAGACACGTGGTCCAGCAACTGGCTTCTTGAATTCAACCCTGCCAAGTGCAAAGTCAAGAAGATCATAGAAGGGCAAAGAAGACCGTAGACAGAGTATAGACTAGGTGGCCAAGGACTGCAAACCTCGCTCATGGAGAAAGATGTTGGGGTGACCATAACGCCGAGCATGTCTCCAGAGGCACACATCAACCAGATAACTGCTGCAGCATACGGGCGCCTGGCAAACCTGAGAATAGCGTTCCGATACCTTTGTAAGGAATCGTTCAAGACACTGTACACTGTGTACATCAGGCCCATACTAGAGAATGCAGCTCCAGTTTGGAACTCACACATGGGAAACACGTCAAGAAATAAGAGAAAGTGCAAAGGTTTGCAACAAGGCTAGTTCTGGAGCTCAGGGATATGTCCTACGAAGAAAGATTGAGGGAAATCGGACTGACGACATTGGAGGGCAGGCGGGTTAGGGGAGACATGATAATGACATACAAGATATTGCATGGAATAGTTAAGGTAGACAGAGACAGGTTGTTCCAGAGAGGGGACACAGAAACAAGGAGTCACAACTGGAAGCTGAAGACTCCGACGAGTCATAGGGATGTTAGGAAGTATTTCTTCAGTTATAGAGTCGTCAGGAAGTGGAATAGCCTAGCAAGTGATGTAGTGGAGGCAGGAACCATACATAGCTTTAAGAGGACCTATCTTATCTGTAACTTTTGTTCTATACACTGGAAAAAACTTTTTTAGGTTAATTTTCCAATCCCTAGCAACTTTAATTTCATAGTCCCGTTTAGCTTTTCTTATCCTCTTTTTAACGTCCCTCTTCATGTCAATATACTGCTTCATAAGACGACCCTCACCTCTTTTTTACGCCTATAAATTCCTTTCTTCTGCCCTAAAAGATATTTGAGCCTATTATTTATCCATTTAGGATCATTTTTATTTGATCTAATTTCTTTATACAGGATAAATGTTCTTTGGGCAGCATGTATAGTGTTCAGAAAACTGTCATATTGATAGCTCTCTTCGTTACCCAAGTCAACAGATGATAAGTGTTATCTAATTCCATCGTAATCTGCTAAGCGAAAATCTGGGACTGTTACTGAGTAATTAATTTGTGGTCGCTAGCAACAAGTTCCTCTGAGATTTCTAAATTATTAACAAGGAATTCCTTGTTTGCCAGAACTAAGTCAAGCAGGTTATTTTCCCTTGTAGGTTCTGTCACAAACTGCTTCAAAAAACAGTCCTTAACTACTTCTAAAAAGTCATTAGATTCTAAATTCCCAGTCAGAAAATTCCAATCAATATTACTAAAGTTAAAGTCCCCTAGAATTGCAATGTTATCGTGCCTTGTGGACTTAACAATTTCCTCCCAGAGTAGTCTTCCTCCATCCCTATCCAAGTTTGGTGGACGGTATATCACGCCTAAAATAAATTTTTCATGCCCCTCTGAAAATTCTACCCAAACAGACTCAGTATATGTTAGCAGTGTTGATTTCTACAGAGTGGTCTCTTCTACAGAGCGGTCCCTCCTCTCAGCGGTCCCTTCTACAGAGCGGTCCCTCTCAGCGGTCCCTTCTACAGAGCGTTCCCTCCTCTCAGCGGTCCCTTCTACAGAGCGGTCCCTCCTCTCAGCGGTCCCTTCTACAGAGCGGTCCCTCCTCTCAGCGGTCCCTTCTACAGAGCGGTCCCTCCACTGAGCGGTCTCCTTTTCACACCTATGTGCTAATGACCTTGACCTCGCCCTCGAGACCACCTCCCCCTCGAGACCACCTCGCCCTCGAGACCACCTCACCCATGACCCCCACCCCGCGACCCCCCCACCCGTGCCCGCCCACGACCCCCGCCCACGACCCGTCCACGACCCCCGCCCACGACCCCTGCCCACGATCCCCCCCGCGCCCCCCGCGCCCCCCCGCGCCCCCCCCGCACCCCCCCCCACCGCTCTCCTCAAATCAAGTTTTTTGGATTGCCCCTCCCACTTTCACCCCCACCCAAATTTTTTCGATTTTTTTTTTTCTCGATAATACCAAGACTCCATCTCCTCGGATCAAGATTTTCTCGATAATACAAAGACTCCATCTCCCCGGATCAAAGTATTTTGGATTCCCCCCTCTCAGGGTAAGCATTCAAATGAACTCCTCCTATGAGGCATGGTACTTTCTCTTACTACAGGTCTAAACAAGTGTGACGTCAGTATTCCTCTCATTAAGTTAAATGAACTAAAAAGTGTGTTTACTCGGCGGTCAGTGACGTCACGTGATGACCTCACACATACAAGCTGAATCTTGTCGACTTCCCCCCCTACACATTTCATATACAACATAGGGAAAACATTTTCACTCTTAACCCAGGATAACCCAAATAATTTCACATTTTTCGTTAATACCCACATCAATCCACAATTTCTTCACAAAATACAACACAAGTCTAGACATTTTTTTCGTTTTAACTATTTCATCAGAAAGTCACCACAACACTTATAACCACTTTTCGATAAATTCACTAGTCACAATTTTACATATTACGAAGTTAATACGCACACACACCTCACTTTACTTTGACACCTTCAAAACACTCTCATAAATCATTTGAATACTCACAAAAATACCTTTGAACATTTCCAAACAACACTGAAACACTTCCAAAATATCATTTTGAATACTCCCAAATAAGATTTGACAGCTCTAATTTATCTGCACTTACACATTTCATTAAATTACAACTCATCCCCACAAACTCCTCCCTCAGTCTCCAGACTTCACAACATTATCACAAAAACTAACTCAAACACTTTACTTGAACATCACCAAAAAAACACCGTCAATTACCTTTAAATACTTCAAAAACATCATTCGAACACCCCCAAATCACCTCTGAATACTCCCAGAACAAACCTTCATAAGTACTCTTGCACATCATTTGAACACCTTCAAAACACCTTTGAACATTTCCAAACAACACTGAAACACTTCCAAAACACCATTTAAGTACTCCCAAATACACCACTGAATACTACTAAACACCACTGAATACACTCAAAACACCAACAAAATCACCATAAACTAAGATCAACACCCACATGCCACAACCCTCATCACCCACATCACCCACACCTCACAATTTTTTTTCTCGTTTTAACTAATTTCATCAGAAAAAGTCACAACAACAACACACTTATAACGTCTTTTCGGTATCTCTAGTTCGACAACAACACCCACAAACCCACAATACCCACACCCCACAATATTTTTCTCGTTTTAACTAATTTCATCAGAAAAAGTCACAACAACAACCCACAACTAATAACCACTTTTCAGCATCTCTAGTTTGACAAACAACACCCACAACCCTCATCAATTACCAATTTATTCACATTTTTTCCCCTTCTTTTTACTGAATCATAAATGTAGTACACATTCCTCTTTACATTACTAAAATTCAAATAAAATCCTCTCCATACCCATGTCCTTGTATCCACATAAATTGATATTATACTCGTATCAACTAATCTCACTACCCAACTATTGCGACATGTTTCAACACCCTCCATTCTTTTCAAATATATCATAACTTTTCAATTCTATAATTTCTTTTTAAAATATTCACACATTACCTTTATTTTCAGTAAAATCTCCCCATATTTCATTAAATTTCTAATACAACCCTCCCCATACCCCTCTCCATCTCACCCGCATTTCTTCACATCCACTCACCCGTTTCCCATCACACCTCTTCTGAACAAACACAAAATCACATTTCACATCAACAAATGCATCTCATCACCCATCTCAAATCCACTAAAAATCAATGTAACCAAGATATTCACAAAATTCTCTAACACCTAACACACACACGCACACACACACACACACACACCACACACACACACACACACACACACACACACACACATAACCTAACCTAACCTAACCTAACCGAACCGAACCTAGCCTAACCAACCTAACTAACCTAACCTAACATAACACTAACCTAACCTAACCTAACCTAACCTAACTAACCTAACCTATCCTATCCTATCCTAACCTTACCTAACCTAACCTAACCTAACTTAACCTAACCTAACCTAACCTATTTTAACCTAACCTAACTTAACCTAACCTAACCTATCCCAACCTAACCTAACCTAACCTAACCTAACTTAACCTAACTTAACCTAGCCTAACTTAACCTAACCTAACCAAGCCTATCTTTACCTAACCTAACCTAACCTAACCGAACCTAACCTATCCTAACCTAGTCTAGCCTAACGTAACCTAACCTAACCAAACCGAACCGAACATAACCTAACCTAACCTAACCTAACCTATCCTATCCTATCCTAACCTTACCTAACCTAACCTAACCTAACCTTAACCTAACCTATCCTAACCATAACCTAACCTATCCTGACCTATCCTAACCTAGCCTAACCTATCCTAACCTATCCTAACCTAACCTAACCTAACCTAACTTATCCTAACCTAACCTATCTTAACCTAACCTAACCTAACCTAACCTATCCTAACCTATCTTAACCTAACTTAACCTAACCTATGCTAACCTTTCCTAACCTAGCCTAACCTATCCTAACCTAGCCTAACCTATCCTAACCTAACCTAACCTAGCCTAACCTAACCGAACCTATCCTAACCTAACCTAACTTATCCTAACTTAACCTAACCTAACCTAACTTATCCTAACCTAACCTAACCTAACTTAACCTAACCTAACCTAACCTGACCTTACCTAACCTATTCTAACTTATCCTAACCTAACCTAACCTAACCTAATCTAACCTAACCTAACTCAAATCCACTAAAATCACTGTAACCAAGATATTCACAAAACTGTATGACCACCTAAACACACACACACACACACACACACACAATCACACATGGAACACTTCCAAAATACATTAGAGTACTCCAGAATTACTTTGAACGACTCTATTTTTGGATATTTCCAAATTAGTTTTGAAAACTTTATCTTAAAATCGAACATTATTTTCTTGTTGGTAAACACACTCAATGGTAGAAATATTTACTCGATTTCCGAACAGAAACACATTCCTCGCTCTGAGAGACTCCTTGAGCTTATAAGCCCTACCCCAAAAGTATTGCGTCATGATTTTTTTTTTGTACAGCCCTTCCCCCTCCGAGGACACCATGTAATGCGGTTCACACCCAAGGTAGATTTAAGATAATCATCTACACACACACACACACACACACACACACATCACTTTACTTTGAACACCCTCTGCCATCATTTGAACCCTTCAAAAAAAAACCATCAAACACTCCGAATACTCCCAAACCTACGTTTACCCAAAACCGAAAATCACCAGACTAAGTTTAAAATAATCAAAATCCTTTTTATGAAAACCCCTCAAATCATTAACCCAAAAACTCCCCCCCCCATTTTGGGAAAAAAAAAAGCATGAACACAAACCAAAACGCAAACCTTTGTACATGATCCCATCAACTGAAAAAATCTTTTAACCAAAAATCTAAGACAACCCCCAACTACAATACCCATGTTACTTACCTCAAAAATCACTAATAACAAAAACATCTTTTTTTAAACATTCAACAAAAAAAAAAATATATTTGAAATATTAAGCGCATCACCTACTCCCACCAACACGAGTCACCCCTACGGGGACAGACGAGCTCCCTCCAGTGACGTCACCTCCCTTGTGTTACTTTGGTTGGGTAACATCACACCCAACCCACCTTTTTTTAAAAAACCTTTTTGTCCCTCCAAATTTAAACCCAAACCTATCCTAACCAAACCTACCCTTTAACCTTCCCTAACCAAACCTAACCGAACCCTATCCTAACCTCCTAACCTAACCTAACAAACCTAACCGAACTACCCCAACCCAACCTAACCTAACCTAACCTCCCTACCTAACCTAACCAAACCCTAACCTAATCAATACACAAAATACTGTAACCTGATATTCACAAAACTCTTGCCCCACCAACACAAACCCAAAACCCCACAACACACACACACAACACACACACACCACACCACACACCACACACCAACACAACACCACCTCACTTTACTTTAAAACACCTTCAAAACATTTATACTCATTTGAGACCCCCTTTTCTAATATCTCCACCCACAACCTTTTCATCTCACTACAGAAAACCCCAAGAAACTTCGAACATCTCAAAAATCATTTGAATACTCACATAAACATTTTGAACTTTCCCCAAACAACACTGAAACTTCAAAATTCATTTTGATTAGCCCAAAAAGATTTATCACTCAAATTTTCTACACTTACACATTCATTTAACTAAAATTACAACACATCCACCATACTCCCCCTCCAGTTCCAGACTTTACAACATAACACAAAACTAATTCAAACTTTGTCATGAGCATTACCATATCTAACACACTGACTAACTTGAACCAACTCTGAACACCACTGATCTTCTCAAAAATACTCTGACATCATTTGAACACCTTCAAAAAACACCATAAAAACACCTCCGAATACTCACAAAACACTACTGATTACTACCAAATCACCGTCAAAATCACCAGAAACTAAAGTTTAACATTACCATCCAACTTTTCATAGAAATCCCCTCAAATCACTATAACCAAAAACCCTCTCTCCTCATTTGACGCACAAAAAAAAAAGCATGAACAAAAACCTAATACGCAAACACTTATTTACATGATCACCACAACTAAAAACTTATCTTGTAAAACCACACATAATCTAAGAAAACCCACCAACTCCCAAAATTCCCCCTTGTTAAATTCCCCTCAAAAATCAAAAATTATCAAAAAAAAAAACACCCCTTTTTTTAAAAAATTCACACCAAAAAAATCATTTTTGACAAAAACTAACCCCAAATCCCTCACAAACACCCCAACACACGATGTCACCCTCACAGGACCGCGAGCTCACCCCCTCATGAGTCACACTCCCATTGTGTTACTTGCTGTTTGGGTTTACATCCCCAAAAAACCCAACCTTTTTTTAAACCCTTGTTTTTAACCCTACATTATCTAAAAACCCAAAATTTTCCAAGACGATTACCAGATTTTATACCCCCCACCAAGATCACAGAAAAAAACAAAATTTTTTATTTTATTCCCCAAAAAAAATCCGACACCATTTCCAAACCCCCCCACATCTTATACTTTTCCAATCAAAATTTTTAAGGAATGAGAAAAAACCACCAAATCAAAGGGACATTTAAATACCGCTTTATGTTCCCATATCACATTTCCTCATCCCATCACCCCCAAAAAACACCCTTTCCTTATTAAATTTCCGTATATCTCCAAGAGTTTTTCCCCCCGGACGGCCCATCACGACTTTAGGAGCCAGAGCAACCATCACCACTCCAACACCACTCTAACTCGGCTCCTAATGTAAAGAGGGGGCCCGGGGGGGTTTTTAAAAAAAATCTAGGATTTTTTACAAAGAAAAGGGGAAGGGTTTTGGGGAGATGTGGATGGGGGAAAAGTGATATGAAACCCATAAATGCGGGTTATGAAATGTCTTAGATTTGGTGGGGTATGTCTCATGTTTTTAAAATTTTTTTGATTGAAATTTTTGTAAGATGGGGGGTGAAATGGAAATGGTGATCGTGATTTTTTTTGTGAAAAATTTAAAAAAAATTGTGTGTTTTCTGTGATTTTTGGGGTGGGGTCAAAAAATCCCTGGTAACCCGTTTGGGTTTATAGTGTTTTAGATAATGTAGGGTACAACGGTTAAAACAATGTGGGTTGGGTGGGTTTTGGAAACCAACCGCAATTTAAACAATGGGAGTTTGACGTCACTGGGGGGGAGCTCGTCGGTCCTGTGAGGTGTACATGTGTGTGGTGGTAGTGAGGTGAGTGGCTTAGATAAATTTTCAAATATGAAATTTTTTTTGTGTTTAAATGTTTATAAAAATGGTGTTTTCTTTTGTTTTTAGTGAATTTTTTAGGGGAAGTGAACATGGGGGATTTGGGAGTTGGGGTTTTTCTTAAATTTTGTGTGGGTGTTTTACAAGATGATTGTGATTTATGAATGAAAAAAAGTTGGATGTCCTGGCCCTAACGAAACAAATGAAGGGGGTAGGGAAGTTTCGTGGGGGGTGGGGAAAAAATTGGGGTTAAAATTGGGGGTATCTGAGAGAGTTAGGGGAAGGGAAAGGGTTTTGCAGTAATGTTAAATGATAAGTTATGGAAGGGGGAAAAGGAAAATGAATGTGAAATTTAAGAATTATGTGGGGGTTTAAAATAAAGGTTGGATGCGAGAAGTGGGTTTTATTTAAAAAGCGTGTAAAGCACCTGGAAAGAGAGGAATGCAGAGGGAGAAGGGGAGATTTTGGGGGATTTTTTAAATGAAAAGTATAGGACCTTTGGGAACCCAAGTGAGAGGTAATTGTGGTTGGGGGACCTGAATCTAAAGTGGAGAAACTTTTTGAGAGGGTTGTTGGGTTTGGTAATTTGGGGTGCCAGGTTTTAAAAGGGTTTAAAGGGAGCCCTTTGATTGAACTTTGTATTTGAAAGGGGGTTTTGTTATAGGGAAAAACCCCCTTTTAAGAAAAAGAGGATTTAAAAAAGTAAAACAAGATATGATGTGGGGGAAATGACAGAGTTTTTTTGGATTTTTTTGTTAAATTTGGGAGATAAAAGACTGTTGAGTAGACTTCAGGATGTACATGTTTATAGAGGGGCCACAGATATATCAGATCACTTTGTAGGTGTAGCTACACTGAGAGTAAAAGGTAGATGGGATACAAGGAGAATAGAAGCATCAGGGAAGAGAGAGGTGAAGGTCTATAAACTAAAAGAGGAGGCAGTTAGGGTAAGATATAAACAGCTATTGGAGGATAGATGGGCTAATGAGAGCATAGGCAATGGGTCGAAGAGGTATGGGTAGGTTTAAAAAATGTATGTTAGAGTGTTCAGCAGAAGTTTGTGGTTACAGAAAGTGGGTGCAGGAGGGAAGAGAGCGATTGGTGGAATGATGATGTAAAGAGAGTAGTAAGGGAGAAAAAGTTAGCATATGAGAAGTTTTTACAAAGTAGAAGTGATGCAAGGAGGGAAGAGTATATGGAGAAAAAGAGAGAGGTTAAGAGAGTGGTGAAGCAATGTAAAAAGAGAGCAAATGAGAGAGTGGGTGAGATGTTATCAACAAATTTTGTTGAAAATAAGAAAAAGTTTTGGAGTGAGATTAACAAGTTAAGAAAGCCTAAAGAACAAATGGATTTGTCAGTTAAAAATAGGAGAGGAGAGTTATTAAATGGAGAGTTAGAGGTATTGGGAAGATGGAGGGAATATTTTGAGGAATTGTTAAATGTTGATGAAGATAGGGAAGCTGTGATTTCGTGTATAGGGCAAGGAGGAATAACATCTTGTAGGAGTGAGGAAGAGCCAGTTGTGAGTGTGGGGGAAGTTCGTGAGGCAGTAGGTAAAATGAAAGGGGGTAAGGCAGCCGGGATTGATGGGATATAGATACAAATGTTAAAAGCAGGTGGGGATATAGTTTTGGAGTGGTTGGTGCAATTATTTAATAAATGTATGGAAGAGGGTAAGGTACCTAGGGATTGGCAGACAGCATGCATAGTTCCTTTGTATAAAGGCAAAGGAGATAAAAGAGAGTGCAAAAATTATAGGGGGATAAGTCTGTTCAGTATACCTGGTAAAGTGTATGGTAGAGTTATAATTGAAAGAATTAAGAGTAAGACGGAGAATAGGATAGCAGATGAACAAGGAGGCTTTAGGAAAGGTAGGGGGTGTGTGGACCAGGTGTTTACAGTGAAACATAAGTGAACAGTATTTAGATAAGGCTAAAGAGGTCTTTGTGGCATTTATGGATTTGGAAAAGGCGTATGACAGGGTGGATAGGGGGGCAATGTGGCAGATGTTGCAAGTGTATGGTGTAGGAGGTAGGTTACTGAAAGCAGTAAAGAGTTTTTACGAGGATAGTGAGGCTCAAGTTAGAGTATGTAGGAAAGAGGAAATTTTTTCCCAGTAAAAGTAGGCCTTAGACAAGGATGTGTGATGTCACCGTGGTTGTTTAATATATTTATAGATGGGGTTGTAAGAGAAGTAAATGCGAGGGTCTTGGCAAGAGGCGTGGAGTTAAAAGATAAAAGAATCACACACAAAGCGGGAGTTGTCACAGCTGCTCTTTGCTGATGACACTGTGCTTTTGGGAGATTCTGAAGAGAAGTTGCAGAGATTGGGATGAACTTGGTAGGGTGTGAAAAAGAAGAAAATTAAAGGTGAATACAGGAAAGAGTAAGGTTATGAGGATAACAAAAAGATTAGGTGATGAAAGATTGGATAATCAGATTGGAGGGAGAGAGTATGGAGGAGGTGAACGTATTCAGATATTTGGGAGTGCGGACGTGTCAGCGGATGGTCTATGAAAGATGAGGTGAATCATAGAATTGATGAGGGAAAAAAGAGTGAGTGGTGCACTTAGGAGTCTGTGGAGACAAAGAACTTTGTCCTTGGAGGCAAAGAGGGGAGTGTATGAGAGTATAGTTTTACCAACGCTCTTATATGGGTGTGAAGCGTGGGTGATGAATGTTGCAGCGAGGAGAAGGCTGGAGGCAGTGGAGATGTCATGTCTGAGGCAATGTGTGGTGTGAAATATGCAGAGAATTCGTAGTTTGGAAGTTAGGAGGAGGTGCGGGATTACCAAAACTGTTGTCCAGAGGGCTGAGGAAGGGTTGTTGAGGTGGTTCGGACATGTAAGAGAATGGAGCGAAACAGAATGACTTCAAGAGTGTATCAGTCTGTAGTGGAAGGAAGGCGGGTAGGGGTCGGCCTAGGAAAGGTTGGAGGGAGTGGGTAAAGGAGGTTTTGTGTGCGAGGGGCTTGGACTTCCAGCAGGCATGCATGAGCGTGTTTGATAGGAGTGAATGGAGACAAATGGTTTTTAATACTTGACGTGTTGTTGGAGTGTGAGCAAAGTAACATTTATGAAGGGATTCAGGGAAACCGGCAGGCCGGACTTGAGTCCTGGAGATGGGAAGTACAGTGCCTGCACTCTGAAGGAGGGGTGTTAATGTTGCAGTTTAAAAACTGTAGTGTAAAGCACCCTTCTGGCAAGACAGTGATGGAGTGAATGATGGTGAAAGTTTTTTCTTTTTCGGGCCACCCTGCCTTGGTGGGAATCGGCCAGTGTGATAATAAAAAAAAAAGTGTACAAGATATGTTTTCAGTTGATGGTGATCATGTACTAAGTGTTTGCGTATTAGGTTTGTGTTCATCCTTTTTTTTTATGCGCCAAATGATGAGAGAGTTCTTGGTTATAGTGATTTGAGGGGATTTCTATAAAAAGGATGTTGGATGGTGATGTTAAACTTAGTTTCTAGTGATTTTGATGGTGATTTGGTAGTAATCAGTAGTGTTTTGTGAGTATTCGGAGGTGTTTGATGGTGTTTTTTGAAGGTGTTCAAATGATGTGCAGAGTATTTTTTGAAGAAGATCAGTGGTTATTACAACCTAGGATTTCAAAGGCCTGTTATCCCAGGTGTAATGGGAGCAAAAGAAACAGCAGAAAAAGTTTAGACTTATATTATCCTTCACCAATTTAGAACAGCAATATGTACACTATGTACAGTGATAAATATAGTGCACGTCACGGTAAGCAAGGCAGAAACAGAAGCCACAAGATAGCAGACCGTGCTCAACCAGCTCTAGAATGGGAATGACAAGGGCAGACAGGAGAGCGGTATCCACATAACCTCTGCGATTGCCAATCCCACCTTCTTATTGGCTAGAACCTGGTCACTAGTTGAACGATGGGGCCCCATCACCAACTCTTAGCAACCTGGTTCCTGGTTGGGGGAGATAGCCCCCGTAAATGAGGGTGTCCTGCGCCCGAAAAAAGGTTACGTACTCTTGCATGCCACACCCCTCCCCAAGAAGGTTTCCTTGATTTTGGGTTTGAGGGGCTCTTGATTTAGGGAATTGGATCTGTGCTCCAGTTCCCCGAATTAAGCCTGAATGCCTTCCACATCCCCCCCCCAGGCGCTGTATAATCCTCCGGGTTTAGCGCTTCCCCCTTGATTATAATAATAATAATAATTTGCATGCCACAGTGGTGTTCAGAGTTGGTTCAAAGTTAGTCAGTGTGTTAGATATGGTAATGTCTCATGACATAAGTGTCTGAGTTAGTTTTTGTGTTAATGTTGTAAAGTCTGGAGACTGAGGGAGGATAGAAATGGTGGATGTGTTGTAAATTTTCAGTTAATGAAATGTGTAAGTGTAGATAAATTAGAGATGATAAATCTTATTTGGGCATAATCAAAATGATATTTCGGAAGTGCTTCAGTGTTGTTTGGAAATGTTCGAAGGTGTTTATGTGAGTATTCAAATGATTTATGAGAGTGGTTCGAAGTAATCTTGGGGTTGTTCTGTAGTGAGATGATAAAGGTTGTGGATGAGAGATATTGAGAAAGGTGGTCTCAAATGATGTATGAGAGTGTTTTTGAAGGAGTTCCAAAAATAAAGTGAGGTGTGTGTGTGTGTGTGTGGTGTGTGTGTGTTTAGGTGGTCAAGCGTTTTGTGAATATCATGGTTTTTTTTTTTTTATATTTTATTTAAAACTTCATGTACAAATATTAATAGGTACATATATAAAAAAAGATCAAGGAAAACATCAGTAAAAACAATATATAAACACAAAACAATCCGGGCAACATTGACAGCTACTATATACAAGTTTTTATAACATTCCAAAATTTAAAAAGGAATAAAGTTAAAATAAAAAAAGGCCCAAAAAAATGGTATTTTTTAAAACTCCAAAAATTTTAAAACCCTCAACACAAAAAATGCACCAAGCTTAATGACAATCCCCATAATACAATTCGCAACAAATACCCCCAGAACCTACAATATCCTTATTAAGAAACCTGTGCTGCAACACAGGTGACCCACTCCCCCCCCCCACTCAACACCACATTGAAAACAAACCCCAAACCCCCCTGAAAAATCATGCATAATTACCTCAATTTGGATTATTAGACACATGTCATTTGAGGAAAATTTTAAAACCCATGAATGTACAGGCTACCAAAATTAAAAACCCTTAAAAAAGAACAAAAATAATAGGAATTTTTTTTTTTATTTTTTATTTAAAAGCAAATACAATTATATGTAACATGCTCGTTACATAAACTAAGACAGTTATCCTTTAAAAATATGAAACAAAAATTCCACTTTCCCCTATCCCACTTTTAACCAAATTTTTTAATAGTCCCTTCAATTTAACATGATTCCCATCCCCAAAAATTCAATATACATGTACTACACAAAAGGAAAACCCACACCCAAAACATACAGTAAGGTTTTAAAAAATTCAAATACAATTTTCTTCCACAAAAAAACATATAATCCAAAAAAATCACCGTATACATTATACAAAAAGGCTATATACAAAGTCATACCCATATACGGGTTCCTTACCCCCTTTTAACAACGAAAAACAAAACGTATAATGATTTAAAAAAAAGAATATACTGAATATTATCAAAATTCCTCACCACACATTCAAAAAATTTAAAAAACATTACCCCTTAGGTAAATTTCCCCCATTTTCAAACCCCCTTTTTAAAAAATTAATAAACCGTGATACAAAAAATATTTTCAGCACCGTTTTGACAAAAAAAAAAAAAAAAAAAAACCCCAAATAACCTAACAATCAAAATACATAAGAACACAGATATGTAAATTATGTTTACTACACGGACACACTTGTATAATTGGCAGAATATACATCCACAATATTCCATATCAATAATAAAAAACAACAACCATGAAAATCAGAACATCATTGTATAACATGTGTTTTACACATAAATTAGAGGATACACTTCTTTAAACAACCTATGTACATATTTAATATAAACCATATCAAATGGGTTCTCACAAGGACGGGGCAAACTTGTTAATGACTAAACAAAATTCTAATCTCCCTATCTGAAACACAATTAAACCTCATTGACTAAGTCATATTCTTCACATTCTCTTGTGCCAAGGTATTACAATCCTTCTTTTATAAAGAAGTACCGTTATAAAGGAAATACTTGTATACTAATTATCTAAAGAAAAACTAATCAAGGGTAATTTTTTTTTTTTTTTTTTTTTTTTTTTTATATTTTATTTAAAACCAACAATAGACAATAGACAAAAGGAAAAACCCTAAAGATGACAATATATGAACAAATAACTGAAAAAACGTTACATTAGATATTGAAACATTAACGAATAACATTACAATATAACAAATATGACCACTATTACCTACATATAAAATCAGATACCGAAGCTTAAAATTGTCCTATACTAGCTACATGTGGATAAGGTAACTTTCGCAAAAACATGCAAACCTATATTAACTTCCTCAAATTAATCATCCTTGCTCTTAATTTACACTAGAATAATAAAATACAATTATAATAAAGAGCAGTTTGAATCAAAGAACATTCCACAATTATCATAAATTTACCCTAACCTAAGCCTAGTATTTCATCTGTATTATAAATGTCTAATCAACACGAAAATTTTACCACATTCCCCTAACCATATTTGTTGGTGTACATGATACAACCTTGTATTACCATCAAGAGAAAAAAAAAAAAAAAAAAAGAACAAAAAAGGAAAACCCACTCTTCACCTTTAAAATCAGACTTCAATTTACCATACATGTACATACATATAAATAAGTATATAAAGTATGTTGTCTAATTGAACACAATACACTTAAACGTCAGTTATAATATTCCGTCAACTCAACCATGAATAACTTCATCCAATTCTTACAACTTCAAGGGTTCGTAAAACTCTTAAACTACATACTTCTATTGGCACCAAATCAATTGTGCTTACAAAAATACAATTGTAAATTAAACTGGAACATAAAAAGCCATTTTGACATTTACACATTGTATCAAAATCATAAATGCGCATAGAAAATATGTATTGTATATCATTGAAAATGTTCATGAGAAAAACCATTGAAGGTATATACAAGAAAGTAAACATACATACAATACATACAGATACATACATATACATATATATATACATATACATATATATATACACATACATACACATACACATACATACACAAATACACACATACAACACATGCATATATATACACACATACATAGTTATAAGTCGATAATTCCAAATATAACTGTATTGTACTTGAAACACTCAGAACAAATAATGTTAAAATTGCACCCCAGACATACCTCATATAACATTCATCAAACTCATCACGCTACCGCCCATTCTAGGAAACCAGCCCATTTCATCCCCCTTACCTGCCTTTCAACTCCCGTAAATCCCGTAAAGTGAAATTCCTATAACCCTCACTTAAATCCCTCTCCCATCTCCCCCCATACACCTCCTTATTTCTACACTTTGTCCTATAAAAAGTTGCTGTTAATGCATTAATTCTTTCACACACGTTCGCTCCTCTCATAGCCCAAGACATATAAATATAATCCGTAATTATATACCCTACCGCATTCTCTACCATCTGATTCACCCCACCTATGTCTAAGCTTAAAACCCTCAACACCTAAACCCCCCCCTCCCACAACCTTATTACCTTAC
>NW_026505993.1:0-15507 GCF_026875155.1 Cherax quadricarinatus
GGGGTAGGCCTGTTGGCCCATATAAGAACATAGAAAGGAAAACAGTGAGGAGGTTTTGGGCCATTAGGCAGGCCCTTTTAAAATTTTCCAATAAAAAAACATTGCCCAACCCAATTTTCAATGCTACATAAGAAATAAGCTCTGATGTGATATGTAAGTCACCCACTGAGCTAAATACGGGTCACGTTCTGAGCTAAGTACAGGTCACGTTGAGAGGTCACCTCTAAGAAAAGTACAGGTACCTTGAGTTAAAAACGGTCTCATCTCAAAGCAAAGTACATCGAATCTGTGCTAAGTACAGGTCGCATCTGTGCTAAATACAGGTCCATCAATCTAGAATAGAATCAAATCAATCTTGAATATGCACGACTTTCACAATCTTTTTCACTAACAATTATTTGCCAAATATTATTTTCAATGCTTCTCAAGAAAAAGCTTGGGTAATTCTATTTACTCGTGTTTAATAAACGATCAAATCCAATGCCTCTCCCTAATGTATTTATCCAACCTAAATTTTAAACTCCCCAAAGGGTTTTTAGCGTAAAACAACTCTACTATGAGACTTTTTTTTCCATAAATTTCCCTATTACAAACCTAGCTACAGCATTTTATGTATGTTTGTAAGAATACAGACAATATGCAAAAAAAGAACACATTTGCAACTAAAGTTACATTTCATAAAGTGTGACATTAGTTCCCACTTTTGTCCTTGTGTTTTTCATAAGAACATAAGAATGGAGGAACACTGCAGCAGGCCTGTTGGCCCATACAGGCAGGTCCTTTAAAATTCATCCCACTAACAAAAATTTGACCACCCAAATTTTTTAAATTTGCTACCCAAGAAATAAGCTCTGATGTTCAAGTCCCACTCAAATCCAACCCCTCCCACTCATGTATTTACCCAAAACTGCGGAATCTACAGAAACGCGTCGCTGACCAGAGGACCTTCTACAACGTCTTCAGCCCTCCTACAGTGGATGTGGGAGAGGCCTTCCCACATGTTTCTCCTGTCTTGGTATAGTTATTTCTTGTTGGATTTTGTTGTACACTTTTTGCTCTCTCCCTACAGCTTGCACCGTGTACCCAAGGTACAATGTTTGCCCACCGCATTTACTACACAAGTTTTAAGGTGGGGGTTCTCTGTGTGTAATGTTTCGTCCACAAGGAAGGAAAAGGGGTTTACTGTACCTAACCCAACCTGGAGTTGGCTTGTGTTTAATGTCTCGTCCACAAGGAAGGAAGGGATCACTGAACCTAACCTAACCTACCCTTGCGACAGCTGACTGAGCAACCAGGAGCCCCTTGCCCTAGGGTCTTGACCTGTCTGGCACTTCTTACCAAAACCTAACCTCCTCCCAGAGGCAAGCCTGTGGGCTTGGGAGTGACTGGTTGCGACAGGTCTATTATACAATTTGTTACAGTGTCCCTTTAGTTGCCCATCCCGGTAAGACCTTTCAGTGAGTCGTGCTTGACAAACTTTTGTCCCTGATGCCCAAGTTTCCCCCGGGTAGCACATTGTTGGAAGGATTACCACAAACTCACCTGTCAGGAATTACTACAGGGAAGGCTCCTGTTTTGTGACCTGTCTAACTCCCACCCAAAACCCTATGCTACTGCTACGACCACCCTCCCCCCCCTTCCTTACCCACTTCATCCCCTTCCAGGCTTTCCACTTCCTCACAGCTTACCAAAACTTCCACTTCCTCTGCTCCACCTTCGCCCACTCCCCCACAACCAAAACCTCATCCAGGTCCAACTCCACCTCTCTCGACAAAATCCACTCAAACCTAAACCTACCCCAACTTTTAACGGGCAGACCCAAAAAACATAAAAACAGATCCATCTCTTCCTCCCCCTCCAGGAACGGGTCCGTAGCACCTACAAACACACAAACCATTGATGGCTCCAACTATCACGGGACCTTTAATCCATAAACCTCTCCCCCGACGTTAACTTTGCTTAAGACGAAAACCCATTAAATCACGTTTAAGGCGATCTGTTCAACGTACGTTCTTAATTTACAAATTTGACCAATCCCTTCTGGCCGTGCTCACTTGAAGCCAGGAGAGGCCTGATTTTGTTTTGCCCTTAACTAGTCCTGGCCGCAATAGCCCCTCAATGTATCCGCCATTAATGTTATACTGCACTACAGTCCCACTTTGATCCCCACGATGGGGTGCCATCATTGTCAATTCCAACATAAAACTATGAATTTACTCCCCAATCCCTTTATTCACAACACTGTATTGCGGTCAGAATACACATCCAACCTTGGACATTTATCTTTTTTCACCACCTATGCTCGCCAAACATACTCTAATAAATACCGACCTATCCTTATGTCTTCAAAACTACACCAAACCACACCAACTTACCTACTAGCTGACATGAATGCCAAAACACATGCACTTTCATCTACAACAGTAACACCAACTTGGTCAACAATATCAACTTCACAACATAAACACCTAATTTCATCTTGGCCCAGATTCACAAGACCTTCTTCAACCACACGGGGCCTAGGCAAACCAGACATCATTCTGGCAAACCGGAGCCGCTCTCATTTCATACATTAATCTCACATGGACACCTATTACAGGCTCTGATCACATCCCAGTCAATCTTACACATCTCCTCAAACCCTATCATCATTCCAACCACACCCTTCATTCTCATACAAGAACGTGACTGGGATGCATTTCTTAACAAACAACCATGACAGTATTTAACCTCAAACCTATGACTCAACAACAAACCTATCTCTGACATCGATTCTCAACTTGATCCTCATCCAGGACACCATTACACAAGCAGCCAACATCGCATACCAAAGAAAACTAACACACTCGTTATTCCTTCAAACCGTCAATCAGAAAAGAAGACTAATTATCTGCTACCACAACCGCTTCCTCTACAACACACCATAGATTTTATCCAAGACGATTAGATCTCACTTACTTAGAAACAAAATTTTAAACAGCCTTGAAAAAAGACCCACAACAATTCAATGGTCACGACTAATCAAATACAAGAGGACCAGGAAGCGTAGTTTAAAAAACACTTAAGCTTCTGGAACTCACTTTATCAAAAAAAATCAGAGGCATACTCCCACACAACAAATTAAACACATCACCCAACAACACTACACATACTAGACCCACAGGCTGCTACCAACATTCTTCACAACACATCTGGGAGGAGAAACATCTTCCTCACGCTCAACCCACCTCAACCCAACGTTATTCAAAACACATTTCAGAACATAGAACACTGGAACACTACACACACACAAAGATACACAAAAGACAGCCACAAATAATCTAGACACTCTTACATCCTCCCATAGAACTCGACACTCCTTTCACAAACACAGACATTTAAACTCTCATCAGACACCTTCCTCAAAGGCCTCTGGTGGCCTCTGGCCTAAACCATATTATCCTGAAACACCTCATGCACTCTATCATTATGCCTACATTTCCTCATCAATCCTCCTTGCCTCTGGATATCTTACTTCCCTATTTCAAAGATTGCTACTGCTATCCTTCCTTCCTAGACCAAACTAAAGACACTCTGTCCTCTTGAACTATGCCTATCAGCTTCCTCGAAACTTTAGGAAAACACTTTGAAAAAACATCATTAATCATTCGCCTTCGCAGATAACCTGGGAGATAATTCTCTACTTTCAGATGGCCAGTTTGGCCTTCAAGAACACACAGATCCACACAGTGATGCCATTAAAATCATTCTCAACTACATTCACCACATAAACAACAAAACAAAGAAACAGGACAGCCCTGGTTGCTAAAAGACGTTGAAAAAGCTTTTGACAACTGTGTGGCACGATGGGGCTCAAGTTATAACACTCTGCACTAACTTCAACCTGCCTCTCATACTCGTAAACTACTCTGCCAACTTCCTAGACGGCCGTACATTGAATCAAATTCCAAGGCTGTTACTCTGACTACTTCACATAAATGCTGAGTACCCGGGATCTGTCCTTTCCCTAACCTCTACATTTTATACACTAACGACATTCCAACACCTATATACCACAACTCCATCACACTAGCCTATGGCAGACGACATTACACAACTTATCACTCATGCCAATATAGATACACTCACTAACCACAACACAAAATGAGGTTGACAGGATAGACATCTGGGAAACAATAATGGAGGATCACAAAACCAATGCAGCCAAATCAGCATTACGTATTTAACTACAGGAAACGTGATCCTCCATCTACCTGTCGCGAACTCAGAAACAGCTGACACCCGCACTTACTTTCCCCTATCTCACAATCTGTCACTGTCCATTGGCGTTAATCTTGATTTCCTTCTTCGTTTTCACGGACACATTCACTCATGCATTGCAATAGATAGTATGGGCCCTATTGCGGGCACCTCTACAAGCTGAAAACATGCCCTACTCAGCCACCAAACTAAACCTCTACAAATCCCTAATACGTCCTCTATATCTTACTTCTCCTCTAGCCCTCTCTCTTTGCAGCAATAAACAACTTACTTAAACGCAGCATGTCAGAACAAGGGTCTGGCTGGTGCTTGATGTCAGATGGGAGGACTTCGACACAAGCGAGTCTCTCCATGGCCAGTTAGACGTCCCTGCGATGAATCTTGTACTGGGAGGCTCAAGTGACAGACAGATAGACACAAATTGAGTCACGACATGACTACTGGACCTCTCTCCTTGACGGATAGACATTCGCAGACCCACAAACACACAACCTTTTCGCTCCTTGAATGATCCCTGCTCCGGACCCTACTTACAAATAACCTTGGATCGCTGACTGGTACCTTCTAAGGACAGGTAATACCATCTCTGACCACACGTTCGCCTTAGCGTTTTTGGGTTAAGACATGCCTCAGTTCTGCATCTCCTTCTATAAGCTCATAATGGTCGCAAGTCCCTTACTCCCAGCTCACCCCACAGGAGTCCAACAGAAGAAACGGAATTTCTCCTTTCAATATCTGTCACACGATCGCCTTTGTGTGGGTTAAGCCCTGGCTCTTATCTATTTCTACGAATAAGTAAACAACTCCTTCCAGCCAATTCTTCGTTGTTCGTACTTCCAGATTCATCCTATTTGGATGTCTTACCTGAACTTTCGTTCGTTCGTTACAGCTTTTGTACAGTTTTCACGGAATACTAACTGTGTTCTACAGGCCTGATGATGTAGCGGAGTCTACAGAAACGCGTTCGCTACATGAGGACTTCTACAACGTCTTCAAGCCTCAAACAGTGGATGTAGAGGGCCTTCCCCACCATGTTCTCCTGTCTTGGTATAGTTATTTATTGTGGATTTTGTTGTACACTTTTTGCTCTCTCCCTTCAGCTTGCACCGTGTACACAAGGTACATTGTTTCGCCACAGACATTTACTACACAAGTTTTAAGGTGTTTTTGTGTTGTAATGTTTCGTCACAAGGTAGGAAGGGTTCACTGTACCTAACCTAAACCCAAACCGGGAAGTTGGCTTGTGTTTAATGTCTCGTCACAAGGAAGGAAGGGATCACTGAAACCTAACCTAACTTACCCTTGCGACAGCTGACTGAGCAACCAGGGGGCCACTTGCACAGGGTCTTGAACCTGTTGGCAACTTCTTAACCAAACCTAAACCTACTACCAGAGGCAAGGCCTGTGGGATTTGGAGTGGACTGGGTTTGCGAACGGTCTATTATTACCATTTTGTTACAGTGTCCCTTTAGTTGCCCATCTGGTTAAGAACCTTTCAGTGGAGTCGTGCTTGACAAACTTTTGTCCCTGATGCCCCAAGGTCATGGATGCACATTGTTGGAAGGATTACCACAAACTCACCTGTCAGGAATTACACCAGGGGAAGGATCCTAGTTTTGTGACCTGTCCACTTCGTATTTATAGCAGCTTGTGGGGACAGCATTTTCTACAGTTTCCACGGGAATAACAGTGTCTACAGCCTGAGAAAGTAGCGGAATCTACAGAAGCCGCGTCGCTGACCAGAGGACCTTCTACAAACGTCTTCAGCCTCTACAGTGGATGTAGAGAGGCCTTACCACCTTGTTCTCCTCGTCTAGGTATAGTTATTTTCTTGTTTGGATTTTGTTGTAAACTTTTTTGCTCTCTCCCTACAGCTTGCTCCGTGTACCCAAGGTTACAATGTTTCGCAACACAGACATTTTACTACAAAGTTTTAAGGTGTTTCTTGTGTGAATGTTTCAGTCCACAAGGAAGGAGGGTTCACTGTACCTAACCTAACCAACCTAGTTTGGCTTGTGTTTAATGTATGTCAAAAGGAAGGAAAGGGTTCAACGGAACCTAACCTAACCTTACCCCTTGCGACAGCTGACTGAGCAACCAGGAGCCCTTGCCCTAGGGTCTTGAACCTGTTGCCACTTCTTACCAAAACCTAACCTCCTCCCAGAGGGGCAAGCCTTGTGGGTTGGGAGGACTGGTTGCGACAGGTCTATTATACAATTTGTTACAGTGTCCCTTTAGTTGCCCATTCCTGGTAAGACCTTTCAGTGAGTCGTGGACTGCAAAAACTTTTGTCCTGATACCCAAGTTCCCAGGGTTTGCACATTGTTGGAAGGATTACCACAACTCACCTGTCAGGTATTTCTACAGGGGAAGGGCTCCTTGTTTTGTGACCTGTCTCACTTCGTATATATAGCAGCTAAAAAATCAGCTTGTGGGGACAGCATTTTGTACAGTTTCCACGGAATATAACAGTGTCTACAGCCCCTGATGAGTGCCGGAATCATACAGAAAACGCGTCGCCTATGACCTGAGGGACCTTTCTACACGTCTTCAGCCCTCCTACAGTGGATTTGTAGAGAGCCCTTCCCACCATGTTCTCCTCTGTCTTGGTTGAAGTTATTTCTTGGTTGGATTTTGTTGTAGACTTTTTTGCTCTCTCCTCAGCTTGCACAGTGTACCCAAGGTACAATGTTTCGCCCACAGAAAGATATAACAAGTTTTTAAGGTGTTCTTGTGTGTAATGTTTCGTCCACAAGGAAGGAAGGGTTCACTGTACCTAACTAACCCAACCTGGACGTTGGCTGTGTTTAATGTCTCGTCCACAAGGAAGGAAGGGATCAATGATAACTAACCTAAACTACCTTGCGACAGCTGACTGAGCAACCAGGTGACCATTGCCCTAGGGTCTTGACCTGTCCTGGACTTCTTACCAATACACTAACCTCCTCCAGAGGCAAGCCTGTGGGATGGGAGTGACTGGTTTGCGGACAGGTCTATTATACATTTGTTACATGGTCCCTTTAGTTGCCCATACTGGTAGACCTTTCAAGGTGAGTCGTGCTCTTGACAAACTTTTGTCCCTGAGCCCAAGTTCCCACGGATAAGCCATTGTTGGAAGGATTACCACAACCCTTCCTGTAAGGGAATTACTACAGGGGAAGGCTCCTTAGTTTTGGACCTGTCCTCACTTGTATATATAGCAGCTTGTGGGGACAGCATTTTGTACAGTTTCCACCGGAATACTAACAGGGTCTACTGCCTGATGAAGTTAGCGGATATCTACAGAAACGCGTCGCTGAACAGAGGACCTTTACAACGTCTTTCAGCCCTCCTACAGTGGGTAGAGAGGCCTTCCCTCCATGGTCTCCTGTCTTGGTATAGTTATTTCTTGTGGATTTGTTGTACACTTTTTTGCTCTCTCCCTACAGCTTGCACCGTTACCCAAGGTAAAATGTTTCGCCCTCAGACATTTACTACACAAGTGTTAAGGTGTTTTCTTTCTTGTGTGTAATGTTTCGTCCACAAGGAAGGAAGGAAGGGTTCACTGTTCCTAACTAACCCAACATGGAGTTGGCTTGTGTTTAATGTCTCGGTCCACAAGGAAGGGAGGGATCACTGATCCTAACCTAACCTACCCTGGCGGTCAGCTGACTGGGAGCAAACCAGGAGCCCCTTGCCCTAGGGTCTTGACATGTCTGGCATTCGTACAAAACCTAACCTCTCCAGAGGCAAGCCTGTGGGCTTGGCGAGTGACTGGTTGCGACAGGTTATTATACCAATTTGTTACAGTTGTCCCTTTAGTTGGCCCATCCTGGTAAGATAAGACCTTTCAGTGAGTCGTGCTGACATCTTTTGTCCATGATGGCCCAAGTTCACAGGATAGCACATTGGTGGAAGATTACCAAAACTCAACCTGTCAGGAATTACACAGGGGAAGGCTCCTAGTTTGTGAACTGTCTCACTTCGTATATTATAGCAGCTTGTGGGGAAAGCCATTTTGTCAGTTTCAAGGAATACTAACAGTGTCTACAGCCTTGATGAAGTAGCGGGATTCTACAGTAACGCTGTCGTGACCAGAGGACCTTCTTACAACGTCTTCAGCCCTCCTTCAAGTGGATGTAGAGAGGCACTTCCCACCATGTTCTCTGCTCTTGGTATAGTTATTTCTTGTTGGATTTTGTTGTACACTTTTTTGCTCTCCCTACAGCTTGCACCGTGTACCCAAGGTACATGTTTCGCCCCCACAGACATTTTATACACAAGTTTTATGTGTTTCTTGATGTGTAATGTTTCGTCCACAAGGAAGGAAGGGTTCACTGTACTTACCTATCCCAATCATGGAGTGCTTGTGTTAATGTCTCTTTCCACAAGGGAAGGAAGGGATCACTGAACCTAACATAACTACCCTTGCGGACTGATGTCGTGCAAACAGGAGCCCTCTTGCCCTAGGGTATTGACCTGTCTGGCACTTCTTACCTAAACCTAACCTCATCCAAGAGGCTTGCTGTGGGCTTGGGACAGTGACTGGTTGCGAACAGGGTCTATTATTACACAATTTGTTCGTGTAACCTTTAGTTGCAAATTTCCTGGTAAGACCTTTCAGTGGTCTGTGCTGGAAAAAAACATGTTGTCCCTGATGCCAAGTCCAGGAAAAGCACAATTGTTGGAAGGATTACCACAATATCACTGTCCGGAATTACTACAGGGGAAGGCTCATAGTTTTGTGAACTGTCTCACTTGTTTTTTATAGCAGCTTGTGGGCGGCAGATTTTGTTCAAGTTTACAAGGATTACTAGAACAGTGTCTACATGCCTGATGTTGTTAGGCGGAATATTCAAGTAAAAACGCTCCCCCCACCACCCCCCCCACCGTCACAGCTGTCCAGTGGTCCTTCTTAATACGTCATAATGCACCTCATACAGGTGGATGTAGTGTGGATTCACACATTGTTCGCCTTTTCTTGGTATAGTTATTTCTTGTTGGAATTGTGTGTGTTCTCTTTTTTTGATATCTCACGTATGATGGCTCAGTGTTAAACTTGGTTCTTGGTTCACGCCCTATGACTGTTACTTCATACAAGTTTTATGGTTGGCGGGGGGGGGGAGACCCAGAGGCTTTCTTCCTTTTTACACACTTTGTGTGGAATGTTTGTCCAACAACGGAAGGAAGGGTTCATGTACCTAACCTAACCCAACCTGGTGTTGGCTTGTGTTTAATGTCTCGTCCACAAGGAGGAAGGGATCACTGAACCTAACCTAACATTACCTTGCGACAGCTATGAGCAACCAGGAGCCTTGCCTAGGGTCTTGACCTGTCTGGCACATCTTACCAACACCTAACTCCTCCAGAGGAACAAGCCTGTGGGCTTGGACCAGTGAATCGGTTGCGTCAGGACTATTACTACAATTTGTACAAGTGTCACTTAGTTGCCCATCCTGGGTAAGACCTTTCATTGAGTGTGCTTGACAAACTTATGTCCCTCGATGCCAAGTTCCGGTGCACATTGTTGGAAGGATTACCACAAACTCACTGTCAGGAATTTACTACAGGGGAAGGGGGCTCCTAGTTTTGTGAATGTCTAACTTAGTATATACTAGCTGCATCGTGTGGGGCAGCTTTTGTACAGGTTTCCACGGAATTTATATAACAGTGTCTACAGCCTTGATGAAGTAGCGGAATCTACAGAACACGCGTTACGCTGACCAGAGGACCCTTCTACAACAGTCTTCAGCCCTCCTACAGTGTTGTAGAGAGGCACTTCCCACCATGTTCTCCTGTCTTGGTATAGTTATTTCTTGTTGGATTTTGTTGTACACTTTTTTGCTCTCTCCCTACAGCTTGCACCGTGTACCAAGGTACAATTGTTTAGCCCACAGAACATTTACTTCACAAGTTTTAAGGTGTTTCTTGTGTGTTAATGTTTCGTCCGCAAGGAAGGAAGGGTTACTGTACCCTATACCTAACCCTATGGAGTGGCTTGTGTTATGTCTCGTCCTCAAGGAAGGAATGGGATCAACTGAAACCTAAAACTAACCTACACTTGCGACAGCTGACAGAGCAACCAGGAGCCCCTTGCCCCTAGGGTCTTGACCTGTCGGCAACTTTTACCAAAACCTAACCTTCCTCCAAGAGGCAAGCCTGTGGGCTTCGGGAGTGACTGGTTTGCGACAGGTTATTATACCAATTTGTTACCAGTGTCCCTTAGTTGCCCATCTGGTAAGACACTTTCAGTGAGTCGTGCTTGACCAAACTTTTGTCCCTGATGCCACATGTTCCAGGGATAGGCACATTGTTGTAAGAGTACCACAAACTCACCTGTCAGGAATTATACAGGGGATAGGCTCCTAGTTTTGTGACCTGTCTCAATTCGTATATATAGCAGCTTGTGGGCGACAGCATTTTGTACAGTTTCAAAGGAATACTAACAGTGTCTCAGCCTGATGAAGTAGCGGAATCTTCAGAAACGCGTCGCTGACCAGGAGGTCCTTCTACAACGTCTTCAGCCTCATACAGTGGATGTAGAGAGGCCTTCACCACCATGCGTCTCCTTGTCTTGGTATATTTATTCTTGTTGGATTTTGTTGTACACTTTTTTGCCTCTCTCCCTACAGCTTGCACCGTGTTACCCAAGAGTACAATGTTTCGCCCTCAGACATTTTACTACACAAGTTTTAAGGTGGTTTTCTTGTGTGTAAATGTTTCGTCCACTAAGGAAGGAAGGGTTAACTGTATACCTAACCTAACCCAACCCTGGAGTTGGCTTTTGTGTTTTTTGGTCTCGTACCACAAGGAAGAAGGGATCCAATTGAACCTAACCTAACCTACCCTTGCGGACAGCTCTTGACTGAGCAACCAGGAGCCCCTTGCTAGGGTCTTGACCTGTCTGGCACTTATTACCAAAACCTAACCTCCTCCAGAGGCCAAGCCTGTGGGCTTGGGAGGGACTGGTTGGCGACAGGTCTTTTATACATTTGTTACAGTGTCCATTTAGTTTGAACCATCCTGGTATGACCTTTCAGTGAGTCGTGCTTGACAACTTTTGTCATATGATGCCTAGTTCCCAGGATATGCAACATTGTTGGAAGATTTTCCACAAAATCAAATGTCAGATTTAACTACAGGGGAAGGCTCCATAGTTTTGTCGAACTGTCTCACTTCGTATATATAGAGCTTGTAGGGGTCAGCTTTTTTGTAGGTTTCCACAGAATACTAACAGGTCTACAGCCTGATGAAAGTAGCGGAATCTACAGAAACGCGTCGCTGACCAGAGGGACCTTCTATCAACGTCACTTTCAGCCCTCCTACAGTGGATGTAGTTAGAGAGGCCTTCCCACCATGTTCTCCTGTCTTGGTATAGATATTTCTTGTTGGATTTGTTTGTACACTTTTTTGTACCTCTCCCTACTGCTTGCACCTGTGTACCTAGGTTACAATGTCTTCGGCCCACAGACATTTGACTACACAAGTATTAAGGTGTTTATTGTGTGTATTGTTTCCGTCCACAAGGAAGGAAGGGTTCACTGTACCTAACATAAAACCAACCTGGAGTTGGCTGGTGTTTTAATGTATCGTCCACAAGGAAGGAAGGGATTCACTGAAACCTAACCTAATCCTACCCTTGCGACAGCTGACTGAGCAACCAGGCGCCCTTGACCTAGGGACTTGACCAGTCTGGCACTGCTTACCAAAAAACTAACTCACTCCAGGGCATGCCTGTGGGCTTGGGAAGTGACTGGTTGCGAAAGAGTGCTATTATACAATATTGTTACAGTGTCCCTTTAGTTGCTCCATTACTGGTAAGACCTTTCAGTGAGTCGTGCTTGACAAAACTTTTGTACTGATGCCAAGTTCCCTGGATAGCACTTGTGGAAGGATTTCCACAAAACTCCACTGTCACAGGAATTACTACAGGGGAAGTGCTCCTACGTTTTGTGTCTGTCTCACTTCGTATATTATAGCAGCTTGTTTGGACAGCATTTTGTACAGTTTCCACGGAATACTACAGTGTCTACAAGCCAGATCTAAGTAGGGAATCTACAGAACACGCGTCGCTGACCAGTGGACCTTCTACACGTTTCTTCAGCCCCATATCAGTGGATGTAGTGAGCCTTACCACCCATGTTTCTCCTGTCTTGGTATTGTTATTTCTTGTTGGATTTGTTGTACACTTTTTTGCTCTCTCCCTACAGCTTGCACCGTGTAACCAAGGTACATGTTTCGCCCACGACATTTACTAACAAGTTTTAAGTTGTTATGGTGTTGTAATGTTTCGTCCACAAGGAAGGAAGGGTTCACTGTAACCTAACCTAATCCCAAACATGGTGTTGGCTTGTGTTTAATGTCTCGTCCACAAGGGAAGGAAGGGATCACTGAACCTACCTAACCTACCCTTGCGAAAGCTGTATGACGCAACCAGGAGCCCCTTGCCTTGGGTATTGTCCTGTTATGGACTTCTTACAACAAAACCTCAACCGCTCCCAGAGGCAAGATGTGGGCTTGGGAAGTCGACTGGTTGTGACAGGTTCTATTATACAAATTGTAACAGTGTCCTTGTGTTGCCCACCTGGTAAGACACTTTCATAGTGAGTCGATGCTTGACAAACTTTTGCTCCCTGATTGCACAATGTTCCCAGGATAGCACTTGTTGGAAGGATTACCACCCAAACTCACCTGTCAGAATTACTACAGAAGGCTCCTAGTTTTGTGGACCTGTCTCACTTCTGTATATATAGGCAGCTTGTGGGGACAGCATTTTGTACAGTTTCCACGGAATACTAACAGTGTTCTACCAGCTGATGATAGTAGCGGAATCTACAGAAACGCTCGCTGACATGAGGACCTTCTAACAAACGTTATTAAGCCCTCCTACAGTGATGTAGAGAGGCCTTTCCCACCATGTTCTCCTGTATTGTTAGTTATTTCTTGTTGGATTTTGTTGTTACACTTTTTTGCTCTCTCTCCTACAGCTGGCACCGTGTACCCAAGGTACAATGTTTCGCCCAAGACATTTACTACACAGTTTTAAGGTGTTTCTTGTGTGTAATGTTTCGTCCTCAAGGAAGGAGGGGTTCACTGTACCTAACCTAACCCAACCTTGGAGGTTGGCTTTGTGTTTAATGTCTCGTCCAAAAGGAGGAAGGGATCACTGAACCTAACCTAACCTACCCTTGCGACAGCTGGAATGAGAACCAGGAGCCCCTTGCTCCTAGCATTTAGAGCACTTTAGCAATTCTGTAAAGAAGTTTGAAAATCCATGAATCTTTAGCTAAAATATACTGGTTTGTCTGAACAAGTGTTGTAAATTGCTAAAAATCGTCGAAATATGCAGTTTAAAACACTTTTTACCCTATTTTTCTTTTTTTTTCAATGCTTCAGACTATTTCATTTATTTTCAAGCTTTCATATATTTCCATATCTATTTTAAAATTACCAAAAGCATTGAAAAAATCGAAAAATATGGTTTTACTGCATATTTCGACGATTTGGAGGATTTAGAGCACTTTTCACACAAACCTTTCTTTTTAGCTAAAATACATGGATTTTCACACTTGAAATATATATTGACTCAATACTACACTAAAATGTCATATTTAAGTTACTTTCAGCATAAAATTCAATTCCATCAGCAATTCTGATAAAAAAATTTGAAAATCCATGAATTTTAGCTAAAATATCAGGTTTGTCTGAAAAGTGTTCTAAATGCTAAAAATCGTCGAAATATGCAGTAAAACATCATTTTACCATATTTTTCGATTTTTTCAATGCTTTTGGTATTTTTAAAAAATATATGAAATATATGAAATGCTTGAAATATATGAAAAAATCGAAAAATATGGTAAAATGATGTTTTACTGCATATTTCAGACAAACCTGATATTTTAGCTAAAATTCATGGATTTTCAATTTTTTTTATCAGAATTGCTGATGGAATTGAATTTTATGCTGAAAGTAACTTAAATATGATATTTTAGTGTAGTATTGAGTCAATATATATTTCAAGTGTGAAAATCCATGTATTTTAGCTAAAAAGAAAGGTTTGTGTGAAAAGTGCTCAAAATCCTCCAAATCGTCGAAATATGCAGTAAAACATCATTTTACCATATTTTTCGATTTTTTCAATGCTTTTGGTATTTTTAAAAAATATATGAAATATATGAAATGCTTGAAATATATGAAATAGCTGAAGCATTGAAAAAATCGAAAAATATGGTAAAATGATGTTTTACTTCATATTTCGACGATTTTTAGCATTTACAACATTTTTCAGACAAACCTGATATTTTAGCTAAAATTCATGGATTTTCTAACTTTTTTATCAGAATTGCTAGAAGTGCTCTAAATGCTCGAAATCGTCGAAATATGCGGCAAAACATCATTTTACCATATTTTTCGATTTTTTCAATGCTTCAGCTATTTCAAGTTATTTCAAGCATTTCATATATTTCATATATTTTTTAAAAATACCAAAAGCATTGAAAAAATCGAAAAATGTGGTAAAATGATGTTTTACTGCATATTTCGACGATTTTTAGCATTTAAAACACTTTTCAGACGAAACTAATATTTTAGCTAAAATTCATGGATTTTCTAACTTTTTTTATCAGAATTGCTGATGGAATTGAATTTTATGCTGAAAGTAACTTAAATATGAAAATCCATGTATTTTAGCTAAAAAGAAAGGTTTCTGTGAAAAGTGCTCAAAATCCTCCAAATCGTCGAAATATGCAGTAAAACATCATTTTACCATATTTTCGGTTTTTTCAATGCTTCATTGTATTTCGTATATTTCAGGCATGTCATATATTTCATATGTTTTTTTAAAAATACCAAAAGCATTGAAAAAATCGAAAAAAATATGGTAAATGATGTTTTACTGCATATTTCAACGACAAACTATAGTATTAACAAACCAAATTACCCTATTACCAAACTAAAAGTACCCAATTACCCAACCAAACTACCCTATTACCAGAGACCTTTCTTTCGAATTGTTCAGAAAATTGGGAAGCAAATGCCAAGATCATTTTCAGTTTTACCCAAGCAATGATCTTTGATAACTGTTTCACCTGAGATGCATGTCCAATTTAAATACAACCTGTCTTACTCACAAATTTATCCAACCAAAATTTGATGCTGCCCAATGTTTTCCCATCAAAAACTAGAGTGCAAAAAAAATTTCTCTAATGCACAATTCAATTTACAAACGAATACCTGACTACGTTGGGTTCTTGGGTTAGGTCTTGGGAG
>NW_026505994.1:0-16331 GCF_026875155.1 Cherax quadricarinatus
TTTTGGGGTTTTGTTTTTTCGGGGAAAGGGCATATTGGACTCTGTATTAGTAATTATAGACGAGACCTAGTACAGTACTTTGTAATGTTGTGGGGAAAATCTTTTAGAAGTACTTGGCGTAAAGATGCTGAAATCGATAATCATTTTTGTTTAGCAACTTTGTGTCGCCTATTATATGCCTACTCTTTGGTTTTTATGTAATATCTGTATATGGCAGTATGTTCACTGTAGATGAATAGTTCAGAGAACCGACATGTTGATAAATTAGACACATGTGCAACTTTGGGTATCTTTATTGAGGAAACGTTTCGCCACACAGTGGCTTCATCAGTCCATACGTAGGAGAAACTTGAAGAACAGGAGGAGAATGAGGTAATCAGTCCCCTCAACCTTGAGTCGATGTGTTCAGTCCATCAATCTTGAATAGAATACGGCATATGAGCGGAGAAGCAGCTTATAAAACCGTATGGCAGGAGAGGTGCAGCAGTCTTAGGTGGTGTCACATTTGTTCAATGTGGAAGTAGGTCGTGCCCAAGAATTAGGCAAGCGAAGAGTTCCTAAGTATTAAGATCCCAAGAAGTTGAGTGTCCTGACAGGTTTGTAGATGAATGGTTCAAGAACCGACATGGTCTAATTTTATCAACATGTCGGTTCTCTGAACCATTCATCTACAAACCTGTCAGACACTGCAACTTCTTGGGATCTTAATACTTAGGAACTCTTCGCTTGCCTAATTCTTGGGCACGACCTACTTCCACATTGAACAAATGTGACACCACCTAAGACTGCTGCACCTCTCCTACCATACGGTTTATAAGATGCTTCTCCGTTCATATGCCGTATTCTAATTCGAGATTGATGGACTGAACACATCAAGGTTGAGGGACTGATTACCTCATTCTCCTCCTGTTCTTCAAGTTTCTCCTACGTATGGACTGATGAAGCCACTGTGTGGCGAAACGTATCCTCAATAAAGATACCCAAGAGTTGCACATGTGTCTAATTTATCAGTATTGTTCACTCAAGAGGGATGGCGCTGACCATTTAATTCACCCGTCCTGGTGAAAATGTGAGGCTGGCTGACCCAGATGAGTTAGTGTGATGCATTAAAGTGAAGTAGGAGGAGGCTTAGCTGAAGAGCTGGGCGAGACTGCTGGCGCTGCGGCACCCACCCTGCTGTACCATATAACCTCTCTTCCAGCTCCACTTGTATCATGGTGCGCCCAACACCCTTAAGAACATAAGAAAGGAGGAACACTGCAGCAGGCCTGTTGGCCCATACTAGGCAGGTCCTTTACAATTCATCCCACTAACAAACATTTGACCAACCCAATTTTCAATGCTACTCAAGAAATAAGCTCAAACCTTCTGCTATGGAACCATGAAAAAATAAGTTACAGTATAGTGGTTGGAATAATTTACAAATAACACACTTGATAATGGTTTAGGACGAGCTGAAACGCCGTCTGAAGTTTCCTCTCCCAAAGTGTGGGTTATTTATGGTAACTATATTTTTAAAGTAAAAGACACAAGTGCAACTAATGTGACATTTATTGTGGCAACGTTTCGCTCTCCAGGAGCTTATCAAGCCATTACGTAATGGCTTGATAAAGCTCCTGGAGAGCGAAACGTTGCCACAATAAATGTCACATTAGTTGCACTTGTGTCCTTTTACTTTACATATTGTCGGTAATTCTACCAACTTTATTACAACTATATTTTTGTTCCTCCTTCATAAGGTAGAGTTGTCTACCTGCTTGGAATTCCTGGGGTCATGGCCACCTCGTCCTTGTCCTAGACCAGATTTTGTGATTGAAAGTCAGATCAGTAAAACTGTTAGTAAAGTAAAAGGACACAAGTGCAACTAATGTGACATTTATTGTGGCTTTATCAAGCCATTACAAACAATACATGGACACAGAGGGTATATAAAGGCTGAGAGTGAGGTGAATACTAGTGAGGTACCATTTCGATGTTCACTAGTGGTAGTAGTAGTAAGTAGTAGTGGTAGTGACAAAAGTAATACAATATGGTAGAGCAATTAATTCGTACATGAGTAAAAGGATATAAAAGCTATTACTTGGGTAACATAAAAATAGGTTGGACAAATATAAACTGGAATGAGGCAGCTTGTTTCAGTGTTCACTCTCTGTGCTTTTGTAGTATAACAGGAGAGACTATGTGATGGCAGGGTTTACTGTTTTCAGGAGGATTCTTGCTAAGACTTCGGAGATGGTGAAGCTGCCGTTGTTTTGTTTAAGTGTATTCGAACAGCGATCAGTGCTGATTCAAGGCACTTGCGTGTGCGGAAATTAGTTTCTTTTATCCACTAATTGGGCGTCTCTGAATTTCATAAGATGATTGGTGGAATTATCGGTGTTGTACACAGGCGTTGTTTAAGTTGTCGTTCCTACATGCGTATATGTGTTCATTGAGGCGGGTGTCGAGGTTCCTTGCTGTTTCACCTACGTAGATCTTGTCACAGCCTCCACAGGGTATAGTGTAAACTCCTGCATTGACTGTTTCGTGGTGCTTGGGTTTTGTCCTGGTTAGATCCTTTATTGAAGTGGTAGAAGCGATGGACAAAACCCAAGCACCACGAACCAGTCAAAAGGCATTTGATACGGTTTCCCTACCGTAGACTTATCACCAAACTGCGAGAAAAAACCAGGGGAAGTGAAAAAAACTTTTTTGGGTTAGTTTTAGAATCCCATAGCAACTTTAATTTCATAGTCCCTAAGAAAAGCTAAAAGGGACTATGAAATTAAAGTTGCTAGGGATTCTAAAACTAACCCAAAAAGTTTTTTCCAGGTCTATAGAACAAAAGTCAGAGATAAGATAGGTCCCCTTCAAAATAACTATGGGCATCTTGCTGACAAAGAGAATGAAATGTGCTCGATTTTAAATAATTATTTTCTCTCGGTTTTTACACAGGAAGACACTAATAATATTCCGGTAATTAATTTTTATAGTGGATCAGAAGAAGATAAATTATGTAACATCACAGTCACTAGTGAAATGGTTGTGAAGCAGAGAGACAGACTGAAGCAAAATAAGTCACCGGGTCCTGATGAGGTTTTTTCAAGGGTTCTAAAGGAATGCAAAATGGAAGTCTGTGAACCATTAACTAATATTTTTAATTTATCTCTTCAAACAGGTGCAGTGTCTGATATGTGGAAGATGGCTAATGTAATTCCTATTTTTAAAACAGGGGACAAGTCGTTACCGTCAAATTACCGCCCAATAAGCCTGACCTCAATTGTAGGCAAATTACTAGAGTCAATTATAGCTGAGATTATAAGAAGCCATCTCGATAAGCATAGCTTGATTAATGATACTCAGCATGGATTCACAAGAGGCCGGTCTTGTCTAACTAATTTATTAACTTTCTTCAGTAAAGCTTTTGAGGCTGTTGACCACGATAAAGAATTTGATATTATTTACTTAGATTTTAGTAAGGCATTTGATAGAGTTCCGCACCAAAGACTGTTGAAGAAAGTAGCAGCTCATGGCATTGGGGGAAGGGTGCTCTCGTGGATCGAATCATGGCTCACAGACAGGAAGCAAAGAGTGTCCATAAATGGGGTTAAATCCGAGTGGGGATCAGTAACAAGTGGCGTTCCACAGGGATCAGTCTTGGGCCTGTTGTTGTTTATAATATATATCAATGATCTTGATGAAGGAATTACTAGTGATATGAGCAAATTCGCCGATGACACGAAGATAGGTAGGATAATTGATTCAAACGTAGATGTTAGAGAACTTCTGGAGGATTTAGACAAACTCTACTCTTGGTCAGAAAAGTGGCAGATGCAGTTCAATGTAGATAAATGCAAGGTTCTGAAGCTCGGGAGTGTCCATAACCCTAGCACTTATAAGTTAAATAATGTAGAACTTAACCATACAGATTGCGAAAAGGACTTGGGGTTATGGTAAGCAGCAACCTTAAACCAAGACAGCAATGCCTAAGCGTACGTAATAAGCAAATAGATTACTGGGATTTATATCAAGAAGTGTAAGCAACAGAAGTCCAGAGGTCATACTGCAGCTTTATACATCATTAGTAAGGCCTCACCTAGATTATGCAGCTCAATTCTGGTCTCCATATTACAGAATGGACATAAATTCGTTAGAAAACATTCAGCGTAGGATGACTAAATTAATACATAGCATTAGAAATCTTCCTTATGAAGAAAGATTGAAGACTCTTAAGTTACATTCACTTGTTAGACGAAGAATGAGGGGAGACCTGATCGAAGTGTATAAGTGGAAGATAGGTATTAATAAAGGGGATATTAACAAGGTCTTGAGGATATCTCTCCAAGAGAGAACCCGCAGTAATGGATTTAAATTAGATAAGTTTAGATTTAGAAAGGACATAGGAAAGTATTGGTTTGGAAATAGGGTAGTAGATGAGTGGAACAGTCTACCTAGTTGGGTTATTGAGGCTAGGACTTTGGGTAGTTTCAAATTTAGGTTGGATAAATACATGAGTGGGATGGGTTGGATTTGAGTGGGACTTGCACATCAGAGCTTATTTCTTGGGTAGCATTGAAAATTGGGTAGGTCAAATGTTTGTTAGTGGGATGAATTGTAAAGGACCTGCCTAGTATGGGCCAACAGGCCTGCTGCAGTGTTCCTCCTTTCTTATGTTCTTATGTTCTTAGATAAAGGCCACAAGAGCGACAGGGTTAGAAATAACGGTATGGGTTGGGCAACTAGAGACTCCTGGGGGATCAGTACCAGGACCACTGCCGTTTGTAATATACCCAAATAATCTGCCAGTTGACTACTTATCTATTGGCTAAGCTCCCTGTTTGTGGTATCAGGGATCCACGCTCCAGTCTGGGCTGCCATATCTGGCTAATAGACTAGTCAGTCAAATTATTGGTGTTCGCACCACACAGGCTGACGTAGGCATTACAGCTCGGCCGATCAGGAATAGTTGGAAGGACTTTGCCAAATTTTATCTTAGAGAGAGAGAGAGAGAGAGAGAGAGAGAGAGAGAGAGAGAGAGAGAGAGGGAGAATACGAGGCGCTCTCTTAGTGATCCTCCATACACATCGAGAGTGTCTTAAAACTCTTGAACCTTTTACGCCGATTGAATTACATCTTACTGTACCCCAGCTGTTCATTGAATATATTCTGCAGCACGTTTCTGTGCATCCACTCTCTCCAGTATATTGTTTTCCAAGTATAAACTGAGATATATATAGTTGAGGACCGTAGAACAAGTGACATCACTGAGGGGCGTAGATCAAAAGACATCACTGAGGGGCGTAGATCAAGAAACGTCACTGAGGGGCGTAGATTAAGGTACATCACTGATTGGCGTTTGGACATCACTGAGTGGCATAGATCAAGAGAAGACATCACAACATATACAACACACCAGAGCTGAGGACAGACAAGGATTGACTCTTCAATAAGGTAGTGTCAAGGGTGAGGGAACACATACAAGTTGTATATTTATATTAGCCAGGAGACGTTACAAAGTATCTTTACAACGTAAGAATGATGAAGAAGTGGGTTTAAAAATATTATATATATATATATATAATATATATATATAATATATATAAATATATAAATTTATATATATATATATATATATAAAAATATATATATAAAATATATATAATATATATTATATATATATAATGTGGCTGTTTTGGTTGTGTGTGTGTGTGGTTTGTGCGTGTGTGTATGTGTGTGTGTGTGTGTGTGTGTGTGTGTATTACCATTTTGTCCTAGGCACATGTCGATTGGAAACTAGGCCTGTGTGTGTGCGTGCGTGGGTGCGTGCGTACTCGCCTAGTTGTACTTGCCTGGAGGTTACCTGGAAGTTATTCCGGGGATCAACGCCCCCGCCGCCCGGTCCATGATCAGGCCTTCCCGATTGATCAGGGCCTGATCAACTAGGCTGTTTACTACGGCCCACGCAGTCCAACGTACGAGCCACAGCCCGGCTGATCCGGCACTGACTTTAGGTATCTGTCCAGCTCTCTCTTGAAGGCAGCCAGGGGCTTATTGGCAATTCCCCTAATGCTTGATGGGAGGCTGTTGAACATTTTTTTGGGCCCCCGGGACCTTAGGTGTTTTTCCCTTATTTTGTTTTTATCGTGCCGAATAGATAAAACTGGTATTTTGGTTTAAATAGAAACGCTCTTCTTGCCAAATAGGGCAAGCAAAAATTTTGTGCCGCAATAATTTTGAAAAAATAATTCTAAACCTAACAAAAAAATAATCTCATTTTTATTATTAATTATAGTAAACTTATCTAGAAAATTTTTAGTTGGGCTAGGCTAAATTAAATTGCCTTGAAAAATAAGGTTGGGGTAAGTTTTCAAAGGGTTCCCTTTTGGAAAAAAATTATTAATTTTTTACATTAACTAAATAAAAAAAAATTTAAAAAATTTTAAAAGAAAGGATTTAATTTTTAAATGATTCTTGCTAATTGATAAATTTTACCTATTGGGGCACGAGAGAGAGAGAGAGAGAAGGGAGGGAGGGAGGGGAGGGAGGGAGACGGGGAGACAGAGTGAACGACACAAGAACAGACACAAACACAGAGAGGGACACACACATTCCACACAAGAGTTTGGTGCAAAAACTGGAGGACCAAGCAGGGATAACAGGGAAGGCACTAAAAAGGATCGGGGAATACTGTCAGGAAGACGCAGCGAGTCAGGGTAGTGGCGAGGTGCCCCAGAGTGGCACCGGGCCCACGGGGTCCCACGGGGGCAGCCCTAGGACCATCTGTTTCTGGTATTTGTGAACGACAGACGGAAGGAATAGATTCTGGGGTTTCCCTTTTTTGCAGATGACGTGAAGTTGATGAAAAAATTCACTCGATCAAAGCCCAGGAGAACAAAAAGGGATCGGGACAGGCGCGCCTGCCAGCAATTGGCTCCGGGGTTTAAATTTCCCCCCAAATGCAAAGTCATGAAGGGGGGAAGGGCAAAAAAACCCCGCAGACGGAGAACAGTCTAGGGGCCAGAGACTACAAACCTCACTCAAAGAAAAAGACTTGGGGTGAGTATAACACCCGGCACATCTCCTGAAGCCACATCAGCCAAAAAACCGCCATATGGGCGCCTAGCAAACCCCAAACAGCATTCCGACACTTAATAAGAATCTTCAGGGCCCTGAAAAACCGTGTACGTTAGGCCCCTATTGGAGTATCGGCACCAGTTTGGAAAACCCCACCTGCCCAAACCCGTAAAGAAACTAGAGAAAGGCAAAGGTTTTCAAGAAACGTCCCAGAGCTAAGAGGGATGTCCCCACAGGAGAGGGAAGGGGAAAACAAAACCCGACGACACTGGAGGGCAGGAGAGATAGGGGGGGCAGATAACGAAAAACAAAATACTGAAGGAATTGACAAGGTTACCTGGAGGTTATTTCCGGGATCAAAGCCCCCGCGGCCCGGGCCATGACCAGGCCCCCCGAGGATCAGGGCATGATCAACTAGGTGTTACTGCGACCGACGCAGTCCAACTACGGCCACAGCCCGGCTGATGGGGCACTGACTTTAGTATCGCCAGCTCTCTCTTGAAGGCAGCCAGGGTTTTTTGGGAAATTTCCCCCCAATGTTTTGAGGGAGGTGTTAAAACATTTTTTTGGGCCCCGGGACATTTAAAAGGTGTTTTCCCTTATGTCCCAAAAAGGGCGCCCCTACTTTTTATTGGGGGCTTTTTTGCTGCCTGCCCCAGTCTTTTACTTTCTAGGATGATTTCTGGTGCTTTTTGGGACCATTCCTTCCAAGATTTTCCAAGTTAGTTTAGATTATTCCCTCCCCCTCCTGCTTTTCCAACGATACAAGTCAAGTCTTCCAAGCTTTCCCCCCCAGTATTAAGGGCTTGGCGAATTTTATACGTGCATAAAGGATCTCTGACACTCTCTAACGCGTTTTCACCTGCTTTGAATGGAGATTTTTAAGACAGCTACCAGCCTAAAAAGGGAAAAAGTGATTTAAAAAGGGATCATCATTGGTTTGGGGCATCTCTCGTTTTAAATTCTCATTATCCTCCTATCATTTTCTTTGACGTCGATCTGGCACGTTGTGACCCTTGAAAGTGAATCCCAACATTACTGCTCCCAGGTCCCTTACTTTTATTTCCCCGCTCTATTGTAGGGCCGGAGTAGTAGTAACCGTTCTAGTTATTATCTCCTCCATTTTCCATAACGGAGTAGTTGGAATTGTCCTCATTGAACATCATATTTTTTTTCCCCGTTGCCTTTGGAAAACTTTTTTTATATCTTTTTGGAGAAACCGCCCTCAGCATACACCCATGCAATCCTAGTATCTCCGAAAAGGGATAAAACGGTTGGGGGTTAATCTCTGTTTATGTCTGATATGGGGAAAAGGAAAAGAGGGGCATACGTGCCTTGGGGAACAAGCCTTCACTATGGCAGCCTCCGTTTTTAACTCGTTGACCCCACCTTGTGTTCGTTTTTGTTAGGAAGTTGAAGACCATCCCCCCCTTTTCCCAGTTTTTTCCTTTAGCACGTATTTTAGGGGTATTACCCCATGATCGCATTTGTCAAATTTTTTTGCAAAGTCTTGTATATTACATCTCTTTCGTTTTTTCTTCCAGTGTACCAAAGGGGCCATGTCATAGGATCCAGTATTGTGAAGGCAGGAGCGACCTGCCCTGAACCCATTTTTCCCTGGTTTGTGCAGATTTTGGGAACCAGTATTTGAATCTGCTTCTTAGCACCTTTCAAAGTTTTTTTATATGGGGGACGTCAAGCTTTTTGGTCATATTTCTTAGCTAATGTTTTTGCTGCCACCTTTATGAGGGGGCTATATCCGTTGTTTAAGTGACTGTGGAATTTCACCCTGTCTAAGCCCTCCTCCAAGGGGACTTAGGGCATGCGAAGGGGTTTTTTGCAGTTCTTAATAAAAATAAAGTTCCAGAGTCTGGGCCCGGGGGCTGGTGCATAGGCATGTTGTCAATGGCTTTTTCGAATCATCAGATTAGGGTAATGTCGGAAATCTGGCATACATTTAGGAGTTTTGGGGCTCATTCATGAAGAAATCATTTGGGGTCGTCGATCCTCAACCGATTAGTGGTTCACTAAACACAGAGTCTACGGGGATTTAAATATTTCCTCATTTCCTTTTTGTCATCTGTCAACCCCCCTTCCGTCTGAGTAAGGGCCCGATACTAATGGGGTATTTGCCTTTTTTTTTGGCATATGAAAAGAAATTTTTTTGAATTTCTTTCAATTTCACTAATACTTTAAGCTCCTCCTCCCTCTCCTGGTTCCTGTAAGAGTATTTAGCTAATTTCGTATTTTTCCATTTCCCCCTGGCAGCGCCTCCTTTCGTGTATCAGATATTTTTGCACTCCGAGGGGCCATGACTCTTCGTCGTCTTTTTGTGAGGGAGCGCTTTTTCTCTCCAGTTTACTCCTGCTCTTCTTCTTTTTTAGGGGAAATGCCTAAACATGCTTCGGGGTACCAGGAAATTGATCCTTTCAAGGCACTGGTTGGATCCATTCATTTTTAAACATCTTCCCCCAAAATGTTTCGTTTAGGACATGGTTTAAACCCGGTCCCCCTTATTTCTGTTGTTGAAGTTGTATTTTGGAAGACCCTTCAAGGTACATGCATTCTGCTGACAGGACCCCTATGCAGTACGTCTCGACTTCGATTTGGTTGTGATCGGAAAATTATTGTTTTTTATATTCTTAGTCTCTTATCAGGGCCCCCATTTTTTTGAAGATAAGGCCCAATTGTTTTCTATCTTTTTTTCTCCCCCATCTGCTGGGTTAAGGTGTGTTTTTCGCAGAACTTAGAGCTCATGTTTGGGGACCTTTCATCTGCGCTACCCCCCGGGGATTGTTTCAGCTATAACATTTTTTGCTACATTCCCATTTTGTATGCCTTAGGTTGAAATCACCCAACGTAAATATTGGGGATGGAGCGGAAGTTTTCCAAAAAACAATTTTCAGTAGCTTTCCTTGAACTGTTTTGAGGTTGCATTGGTGCTTGTATACACCACAATGATAGTTTTGGTTTTTTTATCTTTATTATAAACTTCAACTACCTCATTTGTGGTGTTCAGCAAATCCGTGCAGATAAGGGGCCTTGACATACAGGCCAACCCCCCCTTGTTGCCTTTTTTTTTTTCTGTCGCATCAAAAAGGGTTTTAACCATTATCCATATTTCACTGTCAAAGTATTTTTTGGGGTGAGTCTCTGTGAAGGCTGCAAACATTTTCATTAGACTCCTCTGAAGTCCCCGATAAAAGGGATTTTGTTTTTTGGGGGATGGCTTAAGGCCCTGTATATTCCCAAAAATGAACGAGGTTGTTATTCTTGTTTGTTGGGGGGGTTTGTATTGCATCAGTAGTTTAATTCTGGGGGGCCATGGTGGGCCCCTGGCTGCGCCTCCCGTCCAACAAGGCTCCAAGGGGGTGGACTATTTTTTTTTATTTCCTCCATTTCTTTTTTCGTTTCCTGCCCCCTAAAAAATCACCTGGATTGGGTTGTCGTAGCTACATTGTTTGTCTTTGGGGCTGGCCTCCTGTCCCTTTTAATGGTATGCAGGGCACCGATGTTTAACACTGCTTCTGGAGACCGGGAGGGGACATTTTTGGGGGAAAGAAAGTACAGGGAAAAAAACGACACACCCTTTAGACAGGGGCGCTACATTTTTTTTGGGATGGCAAGTTGCTGTCCCCTTTTTTTTTCCCCTGTTATTCCCTTACAATGCCCCCAAACAAATATTTGCACAAATTCACCTTTGGGGTTAGAAATTTTTGGGGGGTTTTGTCAATTTCTGCAGGTTCTGGGGCTGCACTATAATCCTCGGTGACAAAGACAAGTTTTCCAGAATTTACACAGTAACAAGGGGAACAGTTGGAACTGAAGACACAGATGAACACAGGGATGTTAGGAAGCTTTCTTCACCACAAGTAGTCAGTAATGGAAAGTTTGGGAAGTGATGTAGTGGGGGCGGGAACCAACATACCAAAGAAAGGGGTATATAAAGCTCACGGCTCGGGGGAGAGTGATAGTAGCGATCATGAAGAGGGGGGGGCCAGAGCTGGACCGACCCCCGCAACCCAACTAGGGATGTAACAACGCGCACCAACACCAGCAGCCACCCCGCACACACGCATAACCATCCCCGCACGCACGCAACGAATATACAACGGGCCTAGTGTTTTATGGACATGTGCCAAGGACAAAAGGGAAAAACTAACACACGCACATCACAACGAATTTTAGATTTTGACTTCTAGTTTATTGTGCACCCCATACCCAACCTGGGGACGGTAGCGCAGAGCATAGGGGATACACAAAAGGCCTAGGAACAGGCCCCAAAGGGGTTAACAAAAATACAAGGGATTTATATCTACAATCATATTACTTATCTGTTCCCAAGCAAATTAGGAAAATTTGTTTAGTATTCGGGTATCTTTTTTTCTTTAAATAAGATATCTTGACAGTCACATAGGTTTTTATACGTCTGTCTCGTTTTCCCTCATAAGGGGAAATTAAGCACATAGTGTTAAAAGAGAGTGCCATATGCCTGACCAAAATTTTACTTTTTAGTTTGATCATCATCTGTGTGCTCCCAAACTGCCAAAGTTTTTGTAACCACCTAAGCCGGCCACACAACACACAGTCTGTTCACATTGCAAGTTCCCCATAAACATACTTATCTACGTTTATGTTATCATATGGGTTATAGACTACTCAGGTTTTTAACTGCATTTCCTAAAAATCATTTTCATTATTTACTTCTCTCCTAATATTTATTTCCCAATGCTAACAAAAGTTATACCAAAATTATATTTTACATTCCTCCTTCTCGATACCTTCTTGGGTAACATATCAACTTTATCATGAAGGGGTAATCCAAAGGTTTATGGGATTCCCTACAATTTTTAAAATTTAATTTTTCCCTTTTCCCTAATTTTTGAGTACTATACCTGGCTTCCCCCCCAAAGACATGTTTTTTGGGGTCATTTTTATGAGCCAAGAGCCTTTAATGAGACAAGAATCAGTAATGAGATAGAGTCAAGCTCAGGTCATAGGTTACTTTTAGCGCCATTGGGTTTGCAAACAATTCATTTTGCAGTGCATACGGGGAAAGTTCAAAAAAAACCCAGTGAAAAGTAGGGGGTTTTGTGGCCCCAGATTATTCAACCTTGGCAGAAGATTCAGAAACACCGCGGAACCAGTTTAGACGTTTTCAAGAGATAACTGGAAAATATCTTCACCAGGCTAATCAACCGGCTGTAATGGATAAGGGGGGCACGGGCCTCCAACAGCAACACCCTGAGTGACCGGGCTAGCACCAGACGAACCTGGACCTGCCTGGCTCCGGGGAGAAAGCTCGAAACAAAAAAAAGGAAAGGGGGTGGGTGGTGTATGTTTATGGGTGTATTACAAGGAAGTAAGGCAACATGTGTTAAGGGGGAATTGCTTGGTCTTCTCCACTATTATTATTTCCATCTTTCTTTTTTTACATTTCACGTAGAAGTTGCGTGGTTATAGATTCATATGGTAAAAAATAACTAAATGAGAGTGGAAGTAGAACTTTTCTTTTTTTTTGTAATGGGGGATTCAGTCAGGAGATTAGAAAGTACTTGGGTGCCACTGCATTCCACTGTCCTCTGCCAACATCGGCACACTTTTTTTCCTTTAACCCTTTTTGTAAAAACTATGGCAGTGTTTGACAAGTAGTTGTGAAGTGTTAACCTTAAACACAACAAAGACGAAGAGAGCTGGCAGATGGGCTAGTTGCCTCCAATTTTTTGACTGTTCGAAAAAAAAACGTAGCCCAAAAGGCCCCTTCCTCTTTTTAAAAACCCCCAGCCACGACGCTCATTTTTTCATTCTTATAACACTACCACTTTTCCCGTGTTACTACAGTACTACTGAGCGCCTGTGAAAGGGATACCAAAATCATACAAAAAGTTTAAAGGTGTGAGGGTAGCAGAGTTTGTATTAAACAGAGACGGGGGAGTGGGTTAGCAGGAGAGTAATTTTGGGGTACTTGAGGGGTTTTAAAATAATTCGAACAGGCGCTCAAACTGTGACCCCACCTAACAGCATTTTTAAACTTACAAATGTGAAAAACTTCGTGCAAATCTGGACACAGTCCTTCCTCAGTTTTCTATCCTTTTATGTCATACACACCTATACGTCCGAAATCTCAAAAAATAAAATTTCTTTTTAATACACGAAAATGGGGAATTAGATCCATTAAGGATACACAAGCCCCTCTTTTAAAGTAATGCAAAAAACTAAGTTTACCTTTTTCCTAGTATATCTCCTTTTTTTTTAATGCTTTTAACTAGGGAGTTTAGCTCTTTAACATTTAGTGTTTAAAAAAATAATGTTACAAAACCCAAAAGGAAATAAATCACTTTCTGATTATTTTTATTTTCTGGAATCTATACTATGCGCTATGTAAATAATTTGTGTAACTGATTTTGTGTACCATACCTGAATAAACTTAATTACTTACTAAGCTAAAAAAAACTAAGGCTTTCAGAAAGCTACAAAAAAAATTTTTTAAGAAAGTGTAAGAAAAACCGGGGGTAACCAGTCAAAGTTCTTAACCTTAAAGAGCACTTTAAATAACATTCCCTTAAAATGATATAACAAGAACCTCCAAAAAAAAGTGCACTTGCCCTCATGTAAACACAATGGTGTGTGTCAACACAAGGGGGGAATTATTATGAATACATGCATCAGTGAAACTTACTGATACTGAGGAAAACAAATGCGAATTTGTGAAATCAAAAGTCAAAAAGATTGTCTCACTCTTCATGATGACAATAATGACCAGAGAATACAAAATAGTTACGGCAACATAGATGCACATATAAAAGGGAAACGCCAGTTCTACATTACCACCCAACTAGTAATCAAGAAAAATCACGAAAAAAGGTTAATTATGCTTGTCAAATAGGTACTTTTCCAAAGAGACGGGGGAGTGGGAGCCAGGATCATGGGGGACGTGCAGGAGCTAAGATGTGCGGGGCTATTGATTACTGTACTAGCAAGCCACCTTCCTCTTACCCCAGCATACTCCAGCGTTATCCAGGCCTCACTACAGATGTTTTCCCTCCCATTCCTTTTCCCCCCGTCAAATTGGAATGCTTGACGATATCTTCAACGCCTTACTGAAATAATTAAGCTCGGGTTGACAGATTTCATTACAACTTTTGTGAACCCATTCTTTGTGATGGAATATGACGGCTTTAAAAACTACCTTTTGTTCCCTCAGTGTATCATATATAAAATTACATAAAAAAAGTTACCGATAACTAACATAAATGTTGCAATCGGACACGGGGTGCTCTACCAGTATAACTGCCCTATAACAAGTTACTACAGCTGTAACTTGTATAGAAAAATCTTACCTTTAGGCAAAAATTTTGGGTTTGTGAAAATGAGCAGTCAGGGAAGAACCTGGTAATTTATTATGGAATTCCTTGAAGCAGAAAAATTTAATAACTTTATTTCCAAAAACCTCACTTGGGCTCCCGGGGAGATGACTTCTTTATTATCCAAAATATATAGTTAAAGGGACTTAAAGCGTTCCCAGTAGTTAAGATGATCGAGTGTATACGAACAGTGGGAAAATTTCTCTTTACTTTTCACAGTTCACCAATCTCGTCTGCCTTTAATTAAGGGAGCAGACGAGACTGCTGAGCTGGAAAATGTTAATTATCGAGGGGTAGGCCCCGAGATACTGGTGCCATATTTCTAGTAAAGGAAAGTAGTGGAATTATATGAAGGTAAGGAGGTCTACAGTGTTTAGGGAGAGGGGTTTGGCAAGGAGGGGCAACACCAAGGAATGACCTTTAAGCTGGCTCACTTGTGAAGTTGTTCTTAACTGTTGTGTTCTAACACTGCCTCTGTATCGACTTGAAAGGACGGGGAAATCTGTGTAAGTCGAGGTAAAAGAAAAAAAAGCTGCTTATTGAAGAAAGTAAAAAAATTTTAGAAAAAAGAAAATGTCTTAAAAATTCTTAAAGGAACTTTGTCTTGTAAAATAAAAATGAAAATGTTTGTATTCCTTTAGTCACTTAGTGCTTGATTAAAGCTTAGAAATGGATTCTTTTTTATTGTATTTATATTTTTTCTGTAAAATTTTTAACTATTAATATTCTGGTGATACATTGCTGTGCGCAAATTTTATTTTTCTTGTATTTTAAAATTGTCTTCTAATTGTTTATGTGGTAGTCTAATTATACGTATATTGAAATATAATGTTATTTTTTTTAGTGTGACTTGATAATGTATTTAACTATGAAACCACTATCTCGTGCCTTTTAACATTCTATGGAGAGGGAGTCTGGAAAAGTGTCCTTCCAGTCATTAGCATCATTGATATTGTTCCATTTCACAAAGGTAGCACTAAGCAATTGTAAAAAAATTATACTCATAACACATCAAAATCTTTTTAAAAGAATTTTAAGAAGCAACGTTGCCACTCACATGGAATCAATTTCATTTGAACATTTGCATAACCCAGGACGGCAGGAGTCTGAAGCAGATCGTTCCAGCTAGACCAAATTTCATTGGATCAAATGGTAGACAAGCTGAATGCAGATGTAGTGTACACCTACGCAATACCTGACAAGTGCAATTAAAATGCGCTTAAAAGGATAATTTGGGGAAGTGGGGAGATGGAAATTAAACTTAACAAATAGAACCCAAGCGTAATAGTAAACAGTGAAATCAGTATGCTACAGTGAAAAAAACTGTTCAAGACACAGTACTCCCCCCCACTTTGTTCTCATTCTTAGATTTGATAGGGATGGAAAATTAATCATAGCACTATATAATCCATTGCTGACGATACTAGAATTTGAGTGGCTTCCATCGAGGACACATCAAGATATAAACCAAGTCCCTTACAGTGAGCAACAGACAGGAATATGATGTTCAATGAGTACAAATTTTAGTGGGAAAACTGAATCGGAGTACAAGACAAACTCTAATCCTTCAGTAGAGAAAGTTCGGTGTGAGAGACTTGGGAGTGGAAATGTCATAGGATCTCAGTAGTTACTATCGCAACAATAAGGAAAATGATAGGCTGGTTAAAAAAAAACATTAAGGAAAAGATGTTGGACCATTTATTGATTCTCTTCGGGCATTTGTTCTAAGATTATATAATATATATATAATAATATAGTAAATTATATATATATAAATATATATATATAATATATTATAATAAATATTATAATGACCCCCAAAGAAGGTAATTCGAGTTAAATGTAAGAGAAAGTACCAAAAATTTTCAAATTTAGACTGGGGAAGCTGGTTCCGACTCTCCCTGGAAAAAATTG
>NW_026505995.1:0-15267 GCF_026875155.1 Cherax quadricarinatus
CGTTTCCCCCCTTTGATTATAATAAAAAACCTCATCAAGTATTTTGTCTAGGTTGATGGGGGGGAACAAGATTTTGGGAACAATATATTTGTATTAAAAAAACCACTCCTTTTGGGCTTTTTTAAACCCTTCCTTAACTAGGTGTCACTCTAAAAATTAGGCAGTGTTCAGTTTAAAGGACTTGACTTCCAGCATTTTCCATATATAGATTATAAAACCTCTATTTCATTTCCCTTTTAGGCAGTCCTAGAAATTTGGGGATATTTTAGCGAGTCATTGCAGGTTGTGAATGATTTCTGTATATATTTTTTTTTGGGTCCGATAGTTCGTTTGCTTTGCAAATGTAAGAAAAAACCCTCTACTTGTAGATAAAGACGGTCAAGTGCTTGGAGGAACTATCATTTAAACGTGGCGCCTCTTTTGGGAAAAGTTCTCGTGAGTCACCTCTTTTTTCCTTTTCTTCTCTACAGGTGTTTCACTGCCCCACAAATAGAAGTAAATAATTTCACATTTAAAAATTCATTCGTATTTTTTTTTCGGAGATCTTTGTTCGGAGCGTTTAATAGGTTTACTTCGTTGTTTGCGAAAGGAAACAACGTGGGAAATTAAAGGTTCAATTACATACAGTTTTCCACGGCTTAAAACAAGAATTATGATTTATAATATTATATATATTTTAAATATTATATATAAAAAAATATTTATATATATATATATTATATATATATTTAATTATAATATATTTTATGTCTTTGCCGAATAGGGAAAACTGGTCAATTAGAAGAACTCTTTTAAAAATTTAAGTCCTTTCTGAAATTTTCTTTTATACGTTTTTTTAAAAATGTATTTTTTCATTAAAAGTTAATGTAAAAAAAATTTTTTTAATTTTTTTTCACCAAAAGAATCTTAAAAACCCCCCCTAACCCTTTTTATAACAAGACAATTTATTTTAAACCTAACCCCCAAAAAATATTTTTAGATTTGTTTACAATATTTTAAAAAACTAAAAAAAAAACCAGTGGGAAAATATTTTTTTCGTTAGGGCAGAAAAAATTTTGGGGAAAACAAATTTCATTTTTACAAATTTTTACTTGTCCTATATGGCAAGATGAAGTTGCTATTTTTAACCCAAAAAGGCAATTTTTGCCCATTCGGCAGAACTTGCCCCAAACCCCCCCCACAACTTTACCACTAAATGCATCACTACCCTCATCATCCCCCGCTACCCCCACCACAAAAATCCCCCCAAACTGCATCTTGGGTACCCTCACCCTCCCCCGCTAAAACCCCCACCACAACATCCCCCATACTGCATCTGCTTTCCCTCACCATCCTCGCTACCGCCACCCAACATCACCACTACTGCTCTCCCTATCATCTCGCTACCCCCCCCCCAACCCCCCACTAGCTCTGTACCTCATCATCCTCGAACCGCCACCACAACCACCATACTGCATGTGCTCCCTCACAACCCTCGTCCCCCACCACAACATCACCACTACTGCATGGCAAAACCATCTCACCCTCGCTACCGCACCACAACTCACCACATACACCACTTCCACCATCATTCTCACGTTCTTGAGCCATTCAAAAGCCTACTATGTTAAAATCTAGCCCAAAGCGGAAAATGAGGGAAAAAGTGTCACTCTCTGCACAGCTTTCACACGAGCTCTCTGCCAGCATTTCACACGAACGGTCGGCACACATGTCTCACACGAGCTGTTCTGCACGCATTCTCACACGAGTGCTCTGCACAGAAAAGTCTAAAACCGAGCTGGTTCTGCACAGCATGTCTCAACGGGCTGCTCTGCACGCTGTCTCCACCAACGGGTCTGCCAGATTCTCACACGAGCGCTCTGCACAGCATGTCTCACACGATGCTCTGCACGGGATTCTCCCAGGGAGCTGCTCTGCAAGCATGTCTCCCACAGCTGCCGCACAGAAGCTCCACAGCTGTTACGATTTCAACGATGCTCTGCCCCATCCTAAGGCCTTTTCCAAAATTCACCTGGGAAAGATAACTTTTCAATCGTCTAAAAGCTCTGACACCAGAATTAATCAGATCTAAACTCTTTTTCAAAAAAAATGAAAAGCAGACGTTTTTGAATTTGGCCTCGAGAAAAAGGACCCCATTCAGGTGGGGCTCAGAGGATGGTAGCCATTTTGCTGAAGCCTTTTATCAAACCCTCAATGATTTTCGAAAAAAGAAAGGGAGACAACTTTTGAAGGGGGATATCACATTTAGTTTTTTGGAGGGTTTTCGGAGGAAACGCCACACGACCTTCTCGGTCATTCTCTTCTAAAACCCCACAGCAGGTTTTGGTTTAGCACATTCCCTTCGATTTAAGTAGGGCCCGGCAAATACCAACACCGGTGAAGAATTAGAACCCCAAAAAAATATGGGACCAAGAAGAAATTTTCCCACACAGTTTTCATTTTGTACAAAGCGGGGTAAGGGGGGGGGGGGGGGGGGGTTCATCCCCACCAATGTGGTTCGCCATCCTCTTGTAAAGTCGCTAGCGAGAACAAACCGTGGGTGAGTCAACAACATACAGTGGAATCCCCTTGTAATATCGGCCCCAAAGGGGACACTATTTAACGGGAGGCCACTGGTGCCTTGCTTGAACTCCCTGATCAAAAAACACCTCTCGGCCCTTGCGCTTCCTAAAGAGTGAGGATAAAAAATCATTAGGTGGGGAAAATTTTCCTCAAACTCTCCTCTCCTTACCCACACTTGTATTGGACGGGAAAAGTGTGTGGGGGGAAAAAGTTTTTTTAATAAAGTTTATAATTGTAATTTATTTTTAAGGTGGGTTTTTAAAAATTATACAAAAAAGGAGACACAAAAGGTTTCTCTTGAAGAGTGGGGGATATGTTTTTTGATGTTTTGTTTTTTAAAAGGGAAAAGTTTTCCCCAAAGTCTTGGAGTTTAATTCTAACTTACTAACTTTTAGTGTACTACTTTTAACTTTTTTTTTTTTTTTTTGCCCTCTCATCGAGCAACTTCTCTATGAGAATTTTAAATAGCAGATTTACAACCAGTTCTTCCAGAAATTCGTGTAAGGATTTAGAATAACCCCCTCCAGTAATTCAATGTAGATTTAAAACCATCTCTCCGGGGTTTACAGTGTACAGTTTTAGAACAAATCTCCCCGTATTTCAGGTGCAGATTTAAAAACCCAGTCCCTCCATTTTACGGTGTCAGTTTTAAAAATCTGCCTCCGTATTACGGTGCAGTTTTAAAAAACCAGTTCTCCGTATTACGGTTGTACAGTTTTAAAAAACAGTGCCTCCAGATTAGGGGGTTGCAGATTTAAAACCAGTCCTCCATTTTTGGGTTAAGTTTTTAAAAAAATCAGGCCTCCATTTTTACGGTGTACAGATTTAAAAATCTGCCTCCAGTATTACAGTTACAGTTTTAAAAAAACCATCCCCCCAGCATTACAATATACAGATTTAATTTTAAAACCAGTCCCTCTAGATTAAGTGTACAGTTTAAAACATCCCTTCATTTTACAATGTACAGATTTAAAACCACCCTGCAGTATTAAAATGTACAGATTTAAAACCCGTCCGTGCAGTATTTTCCGTTCTGGGGAGTCTAAGCGTTCCCACATTTTTCAAAACACGCCCTTAATATAAAAGGGGCAGTAAAAGCGAGGCAGGATAACAGCTCTTACTTCTAACTGAACTATAAAAAAAATTTAACAAAAAAAAAAAATGTGAGGGGTTGTTACTGATATTTCCTCCCAAATAAACTTTATAGAGCATTTTAAAAAGCCTCATGTTTCCTTGCAATAAAAACCACAGCTTTCCCTTCACTTTTCCCACAAAAAAAGGGAAAGAAGCTTACATTATGTTTCCAAAAAATAAAATACATTGAACCTAAAAGCATAAAAGGGTTCAGCAAAAAACCCCCAAATTTTTTTAGCCTCACTTCCCATAATAAAGCACACAAAAAGCTTTATTTTAAAATTTCCCCCAGAATAAAGCACCCCAAAGAATTTTATCTTAAAACATCCCCCAGAAAAACACCCCAAGAAGTTTTAACTTAACATCCCCATAAAAAAGCACACAAAAACTTTTTTTAAACACTCCCAATAAAAAGCACAAAGAACTTTACCCCAACATCTCCCTAATAAAGCCACAAAAAGGGGTTTATTTTAAAACACTCCCATAATAAAGCCACAAGAAGCTTTAACAACATCTCCCAATAATAAAGCACACAAGAAGCTTTACTTAAATTTCCCAATAAAAAAGCACACAAATTTTACTTAACATCTCCCAGAATAAAGCCCCCAAGAAGCTTTATACAAACACTCCCAATAAAAAAAGACACCAAAAAGTTTTATACAAACTCTCCCAATAATAAAGCACCCCAAGAACTTTCTTAACACCCCCAGTAATAAACCACCAAGAACTTTATCTAACATCCCCCATAAAAAGACACCAAGAAGTTTATACTACATGCCCCAGTAAAAAGCACCAAGAGAACTCAGTCTCACGCTTTTTTGGGGAATGTAAAAAAAATCTTTTTAATAAAAAAATAAATAATGTTTTAATTCTAATTTTTTTTTGTATGGTAAATGGGGTGAGGAAGTTGGTGGGTAACTAAAGACGGGGGGGCAACTTTGTTAAGGCTTCGCTGTTAAAAAAATATATCGTGAGGCTGTTATGATCACTCCCATCGAGAATAACTCGAACAATGCAAAAAAGATTTTATCCACACACTCACCCTAACTGACCTCGTTCTTCCTCTCTCCTCCTCTCCTTTTTACAGGGGGTTTGAAAAGGTTAAGGCCCTAGTTTATTAAAAAAGCAATTTACAGGTTAAGGTTTCCTAATTTTATTACAAGCTAAGGCTATTACTACATCACCCAATTTGAAAGCATTTTTTTGTTATGGACATACAAATAGGGAACAGGATGAAGTTGGAGCCTCTGTGGCCAACATTTTCATTTGATCAACTGACTTTATCTCGTTGACATCTTTATTTTGACAATGTGTTTCATACTCGAGTCATCCTGGGTATATAGGATCCAAGAGGAGTGAAGTTTCTGGAAAAGGGGTACAGTAGAGTGAGTTGCTGCTTTTTTTTGCCGTCTTGTGGCATAAAAGGGTTGTTTCACGCGCCCTCGAAGTGGATCCAAGGGGGTACTTTGAAAATTTTGGCCTTGTACATAACATGGAACCCCCCTTTAAAGGGCCCCCCCCCCCCCTCCCCCCCCCCCCCAAAACTCTTTCCCCCTCTCTCTCTCTTTTCTTCTCTCTCTCTCTCTCTCCTCTCCTCTCTCCCCCTTTCTCTCCCCTCTCCTCTTCTCCCCCCCTTTCTCCCCCTCTCCTCTCACTCTCTCTCCTCTCTTCCTCCCTTTCTCTCTCCCCCCCCCTCTCTCCTCCCCCTCTCTCCCCCCCTCTCTCTCCTCCCCCCTTTCCCCCTCTCTCTCTCTCCCCTCTCTCTCCCTCTCTTATTTTAAAATGGGAAACAAACCCTTTTTCACCAATTTTGATTTGTCTGTTACCTTGATTCCACCTACCTCCCCTATCCCCTCCCCACACATATTCCCCCTTCCACATCCCCCGGGGGGTTTTGGGGTTGATCACCCTGTCCCCCATGGGCCGGTCAAGACCGGCCAACGGGGGTGTTGACCTCCAAAAACCCCCTTTCCGGGTATACCCAGGTATAGAGTGATGATCCTTCCAAATTTTGGGACCTTAAATTATTTATAAGAAAAACAAAAAAAAAAAAAACAATTTGGCAGAGACATGTTTTAACATTATGAACCTTCATACTCAAGAGTGAGATAAAACAGCTGTTGCTGGGGGCAGAAAAATTACACAAAAACTTAACTTAGATCACAGTTTTAGATACACATTAAAACGAGAGAGAGAAGAGAGAGAGGGGGGAGAGAGAGAGAGAGGGGAGAGGAGAGAGAGAGAGAGAGAGAGAGAGAGAAAAAGAGAGGGGGAGATTTTTTGTGGGTGGGGGGGTTTTAAACAAGGACCCCGACTGGGTCTCATTAAGCTCTTACCTCATAAGGTTAAAAATATCCGACATTATGATTACTGGGGCCAAGGAATCCTTCCTTTTTAAACCCAGCATTAGCTAATGCCAATATTGGTGCACCAATTTTTGGTCACACCGGGGGCCCCAAACACGGGTTCGAAAAAAACCGGGCGGTAAATCCCTGTAACACTTGACCATTTTCGAAAGTCTTCTGCCACGCAGACAGTCCGAATAAACTACGTTTGTCTGCCGGGGTTAACCAGGCTATTGCTGCAGGGTGGCCTCAGATTCATCCAGCCGGGCTGATAAGGGGGTTTAAAGCAATTTCCTTTTAAACGGGAATTTTTCTTTCACTTTTCCGGTTTTATATTTAACACAAAATGCCTCCCGATCGACTTGAAAATTTCAACCTGGTTTACGGTTACTGGGGCAAGTCCTTTGAACGCTGTACTTGCGAGTGACTTATAACCAAATTGTGAAAGACATTCCTAGCACCCCCAAATGACTAAAAATTTCCAACAGCCTGTACGCCCCCCGTGCAAAATTTTTCCTTTTAATTTCGATGATTAAAAACAGTGAAATTCAAGTGTACGAGTAATTTTTTTTTCCCCCGTTAAATCCAAAAAATCATTTTTGTTACCTTTGTTAATGATTCATTTTTTAATTATCTTGGGGCCCAAAATAAATTTTAAGTTTTTCTGCCAGTAAATTTATCATTTACAAAATTAGAAGAAAACCTTAAATCTTTGGAGTCAGTGGGGATAACGGAGAAGGGTTCATCTGATCGTTTTCAAACTTTCAGTCGGTTTTTTTTTCCAAGGGGTGAGATCGGTTTGTTACTGTGCGCAAAATCCCAATTTGAAATTTTTATTACGTAAACGCTGAAACGAATTCCCAAAAAAAGAGCACCTTTTTATTCATTAAAATTACCATAAGGTGACAACATGAAATTTAGACCTTTTAGGTGCAAATTTTGGGTTGCTTAAGTACAAATGTCCAGTTTTATTAATCAAAATTATTTTTTGTAAAATAAAAAAAATGTGCTTCGGGCAAACAATCAAGTTTTACTTTACGGGATCTGCCTATTTTAAAAATCTACTCACATAATACACTTTTAATTGCTAAAATATTAGCTTTTTTAAGTTTATTGAAAAAAAAAAAAAATTTTATGTTTGTCCCCGGGTTTAAATTTTAATTATTTACAGCATATTAAAATTTTAAATCGTTGGGGAAAATCTTATTTGAAGAAAATTTTGATCGAGTCTTGTGTGTTGGTCCAAATTTTGCCTTTTATGGAAAAAGGGGGAAAAAAAAGGGGTTTTTTCTTGCGATAAATTTTGAAAGCCTCACCATCTGATTTTTACCTTAAAACAGTGAAATTTTCACATGAAAAATTTAGCGGTTTTTAACTTAATGTTTTTATGTATTTTAGGATTTTGATGCAATGGACAACAGAAGAATGCTTTATTTGGCTTTTAAAACTATGCTTTTACGGGAAGGTTGATTAGTTTCGGCTGGTATGTCTTAAATTTTCTTTCTTTACAAAAAAAATTGTAATGAAGTATCCGGGTAAATTTGTGAATACCTCCCGATTCACTTCAGATCTTCAACTCTAATATTTAATAGTTTAACAAACTTTAACTCGCTCTGCGCTTTTCTTTAAACCCCACACGTACAGTAAACCCAAGGGATGTGATATGGTGATACCTTTCCGGACTGCACAGCGACCAAACTTAAACTTTTTCGGATAAAAGACATACGAAAATTTTGAGTCAGAGGCGCCCTGCTCCAGGGTGGAAACTTATGATGAATAGACCAGAAAAACCCAAGGGGACGGACAAGCTGCTTCATCGTCTGACAATGGGCTTTTAAATTTAAAACCGGAAAAATGCAGAAAATGAAAATGGGGAAAAGGGCAAAGACGAGGGGAAACAGGCAGAGCAAACCGGGAACAAAGGCTTAAAACCTTCCAAAAGGAGGATCTCGGGGTGAGCAGAGTCCCAAAGCAACACCCGAGAAAACTGAACGCCCTGCAGAAAACCCGAGACTGGAAATTTAAGGGGCTTTTGGAAAGTCCCCTGAAGCAGTCACGACTGATACGACAAGTCTGTCCCCTTTGAGTATGCAGTCTGTATGGAACCACATTGGTTAAGCATCAAAGGAAGAAAAAAAGCAAAAAGTTTGCAACAAGACGTTCCCCCGAGTAGGGATACTTATGAAGGAAAAATGAGAACAAAAAATAAAAACATTAGAAAGCAGGACGACGACGACAAAATACGAGAAATGAGAGGGTTGACAGGCGAATTTGCGGGGAATTCAGGCACAATAGGGCCTGCGGGAAATTAAAAGAACCGATGAGCACCGGGACGTTAGGAAAAAACTTCTTTTCCTTTGAGGGTCACGAAGTTGAACGACCACAGTGAAATTGGGAGAGGTAGAATCCCTACATGGTTTAAAACAGGTATGAGAGGGGAGCAGGGGAACCCAGTGCGACAAGGAGGAAACCATACCAGGGCGGTTAGAACCCGGATCATGCGTCTCAAAATTCCGGGCCGTCATGTGACGACTTTGAGGGGACTTGACTAAGTTTGTCACGGGCACCAGCTGGAGATTTGTTGTAAAAACTTTCATTTGTGTCATGGTGCCTATGCAAAACCTTTTCCCATGGGATATAACATACCCAGTTGGGTGAAACTTATTGTGGCTAACGGGCCCCGTTACCCCTCGTTCTGGGTTTTGAGCTGATCGCGGGGTTTTAACCCCACCCCTGGTTGGTTTTTTTTGCAATGTGTCTTACGATTTCATGGGCAATGGAGGGGGAAGGCAGGCCGGACCGAGTAGATGGCACAAAGTTTTGGCTCCACACTGTAGTCAGGGAAGGTAGTAACATTTTTATTCCAACTGCAACTACAGTTTGAAAGTACATCTATAGAAAATTTTACGGAAAGAGATAAAATCTGGGGGGGCACTTCAAAAGAGACCGGGAGAATCAGGTTTGATCCCCTTTCCCCCTTTAAGACCAGCTAGTTTAGCTTGGAAAATAAACCCCCCCCCCCCAACCACAAGGGGGATAAGCTCACCAAACCTCCTTGTGGGGGCGGGATGATGCCATGGGGTGCCAAAAAGAACAAGGGCCCCCACAAATGCACTAAAGCCTCCAAACTTGGCGGTCGTGGAAAAAATTCCCTAACGGCATCATTAAAGCGCAGGAAAAAAGCCGGGAAAATTTAAGGTAGGTGGTAGGTGGGGGTGGTGTGTGGTGTGTGTGTGTGTGTGTGTGTGTGTGTGTGTGTGGTGTCTCACCCAGTTGAGGTTTTTAGGGTCGAGTCCAACTCCTGGCCCGTGTGGTGTGTGGTGTGGTGTGTGGTGTGTGGGAGAGAGAAGAGAGGAGAGAGAGAGAAGAGAGAGAAGAGAGGGGGAGAGAGAGAGAGAGAGAGAGAAGAGAGAGAGAGAGAGAGAGAGAGAGAGAATAAATTTTAGCAGTAGGGGAAAAACGCCAAACGCAGTTAAACACCAGAAGCAGCCAAGCAGGGATTTTTGCAAAACTTAAATGTGATTACCTGACATTTTAAAACCCCGAGGGGAAATACTTAAATAAGACTTTAATAGCAAGTAAAAACAGCAGAACATAGATTTTGCAAAACAGCCACTAAAATAGTGACCATCAAATTCTCGCCACCCCACACAAAATCAACTCTGTCAGCTTTGGGAAAAATGCTGCCCATATACGCGCAGCTGAAGTGAACAGGTATCCCCCGCACCTCAAACTGCTCAATAGTTACCCACGCCGCTTTTACTGTGTGTTTCTGTACGATTCCCCCCCTTCTCCCTGCCTTCTTCACCTATACCTTTTTCCCCCCGCCTGTTTGCCCCTGACTTTTCCCCTTTCCACTATCCCCCGATCACTCCCGGGGGGGTCAAACCAGCGACAAGAGGGGCCTTGGACGTCAAAGAGGAATTCTGCTACACCTAATCCTAAACGCTCACTCTGATGGGGAAAGGTACAGACAGTTTGTGTCTGAGATAATCACCATCTACACGCGGGATGAAAACCCATTCACCGAAAACGAGTGCGGACCCACCACAGACGCCTACTCGGTTGTAACTAACGCTACAATACTTTAAGAAACACACGCCAGTCCCCCGCCATAACTGTAAAAAGGACCCCACTTTAAAAGAAGAATTTCAACGGGCCTTTCATGGGGCTGCCCCACAAGGGGAGCCCCCTTGCACCAAATCCGACTCCTTTGGGAGCCAATGACGGTTTTCATCTGTTAAAGACGATATCAAGGCACTTCTTGACGAAACACAGTGTGTGTGTGTGTGTGTGTGTGTGGGGTGTGTTGTGGTGGTTTTTGGGGTGTGGTGTTTGTTGGTGTGTGTTATCACCCACCCCAGGAAAAACGGGGAAATAATAACTAAACTAGTATACTCAAACTCCAAACACACAAAGAGAGGAAAATAATGTAGAGACCTGGGGAGGGTAATGTCAGAGGATCCCCTTCGGTCACAAAAAAAACCCAAACACATCTCTAGGAAACTAAGGGATATGAGAAAAATTTAAAAACAAGAGAGCTAAGCAAAGATCCTTTTTTAAAACATTATTCTTCTAGGGGGAATACTGCTGACATTAACATCCCCCTTCAAGGCGGTGAAATTGCAGAGTAGAGAATGTACAGAAACCTTTACTGCCGAAAGTTCCATTTAAAACCTTTAAACTGGGAGCTCCTGAAGCACTTGACTTTTTACCACTAGAGTCAGGGGAGAGAGTTAACAAATCTCACCTGGGAAAACGGAGGGATGGTCCCCAATTGCACACAGCAAACACTCCATACGAAAGCAAAAAACTTGGCAGGTGACAACATCCCCCAAAGGGAAAAATAGGGGCGTATGTACACTAAGAGAAAAACACAAAATGTCCGGGGGCCCCAAAACTTTAACAGCCTCCCACCACAAAAGGGCTTACGGGAAGACCCCTGGGTTTTCTTCAAGAGGGAGCTGCACAGAACCTAAAACGGTCGGATCAGCCGGGTTTGGTTCGTACATTGGGTTACGTGCGGCCAGCAGGGAAAAAGCCCGTTGTCAGGCCGATCCCAAACCGGGGGACCTGGTCGGGACCGGGCCGCGGGGGGTTTTTTTCCCCGGGAATTCCCAGGTAGCCCCCAGGTAGTTGTGGTTTCGGGGTCGAGTCATACTCCGGCCCCCTTTCACTGGGCCCCTAATGGGTCACTCTCCTTGCATCGTGACTTTTTTCAACCCCTGCTTAAACTTTTCTATGTATGGTCCTGCCCCACTACATCGCTCCCAAACTATTCCCCTTACTGCTACTCTGTGATTTAAGAAATGCTTCCAAAAATCCCTGTGATTCCTTGTGTTTTCATTTCCCAATGGTCCCCTTGGCGTGTCCATCTCTGGAACATTCTGTCTTGTCATGTTTCCTCTCAGTATTTTATATGTTTTATCATGTCCCCCCTATCTCTCCGTCCCCCCAGTGTCGGCAGGTCGATTTCCCCCTTTCTCTCCCGAGGCATACCCCTTACTCTGGGTTGCAAACCTTTGCCTTTCCTCTAGTTTCTTTACGTGCTTGGAGATGTGGGTTTTCCCAAAGGTGCCGCAATTCCAAAAACGGCCCAAGTACCAGTGTACAGGGTCCCGAACGATTCCTTTTAAGATGGCAGAAGCTGTTCTTAAAGTTTGCACAAATACCAGGGGAAACAGCACCCGGGCCTAGGCTGACCCCTGCGGTGTGTGTGGGTTTGGGGAAAAGGAGAAAAGAGACAAAAAGAGACGAGAAAGGAAAAGAGAGGGGAGAGAGAGAGAGAGAGAGAGAAGAAGAGAGGAGAGGGGGGGAGAGAGAGGAGAGAGAGAGAGATAAGGAATTTTGGTCTTCAGAACGTGGTTTGGAATTAAAAACACTATTTTTTTTTGAAGCGTGCGAGGGTTGGTTTTAATACAAAAAAATTCCCAATTTCACTCAGAACAAAAACAAGTCAAAAGGTTAAGGGGAAAAAGTGTTTGAAGCTGAGGAGTTAGAGGTTTTGAGATTAAAAAAAGAGGGGGGTAGAAACAAAGTTTAAAATGAAAGAAAGGGAGGGTTGAAAAAAGGGCGGGGAGTTAGAGAGGAGAGGGGATCGAAAAAGGGTGGATATCAAAAAAAAGGGTAGAGGGTTTAAGAGGAGGGGGGGTGGTTTTTAAAGGTTTAAGTTGTAAAAAAGGGGTTTTGGTGGTGAGGGGGTGATTTTGGGGGTGTTTGGGGGTGAGGAGGGTGGTGGTGGGGGTGAGAGTGGGTGGGGGGATTTGGGGGTGGGGTGGGGAGGATGGTGGTGGTGGTGAGGGGGTGGGGTTGGGGGTGAGGGTGGGTGGTTGGTGTGGGTGGGGGTGTGGGGGTGGGGTGGGGGGGTGGGTTGGTGAGGGAGGGGGTGGTTTTTGGTGTGGGTGTTGGGTGTGGGGGGTTTTGGTGTGGGTGGGGTTTTGGTGTGGGGGGTGGGTAGTGAAAGGGGGGAGGTGGTGAGGGGGGACAGGAAGTTAATAGCAATTTTTTACTGTATGTTTAGTTCTAGAGGGGATGGTCCCTTTCACGGAGGTTTCAGCCAAGGTGGTGGGGCTCCCATACTGGTTCACTAAAGTTTTTACAGGGGTCAAAGGGAAAAACCAACCTCTATAGGTCACAAAACGTCCCTTTCCAAATTTTAGGCCTACAAAAGATATAGGCACTTTTTTTTTTGTGGCAAATCAGACAGCCATAGCACAAACATGGTTGGGAGCGTTGAAGGTACTTTACATTTTTCGTCAGAAACCGTCCCGACTCGCTTAATAGAAAAAAAACCAGCCCCCCCCAAAAAAGGGAGGGGGGGGGGGGGGGGGGAAAAGGGGAAAAAGGGGGGGAGAATCCTTTTTTTTGGACATTCCCTTGGGGCCCTTCAGTAAAAACCTATTTTGGGGGCAAGAGGGTCCAATGGGCCGCGGGGGCACAACCCCGGATCCTCCAGGTGACATAAACTAGTTTCGAAAAAAAAAAGAAAAATTTACATACTCAGTAATACCCATTCGGTGGATGGAGATTGTGCACAGGTTGGGGGACGATGCCTATGGCGGGCCCAGGTTTAAAATCGCGAGGAAAAGATTTAAATTCTTTAATCCCCTCCCCTAAGGGGGTAGAGAGAGCAAGTGGTGACGTTTTCCCCCCCGAGTATGCCGTGGGGGAATAATTGCAAACTGTTAAGCTTTGAAAAGGATTATTCTGTTAATCCCCATAAAGCCAAGGACAGGGGCCAGGTGTACCCCTCTATAATGGGGCCCGGAGATCAACCCATCCCATACCCCCTGGTGGCCAGGATGATCACCCACCTATAAAATGGTGGCCGGGGGATGACAACCCATCCCCAAAAACCCCTGGTGGGCCCGGATACACCCATCCTATACCGGGGGGCTAGGGTGATCACACATCCTCACACGGGGGCCAGGAAGAACCCATCCTAAACGTGGTGGAAAGGATGACACCCATCCTAAAACCTGGTGGCAGCATGATCACCCATCCTTAACACTGATGGGTTTGAATGATCACCCATCCTACACGCTGGTTAGAATGTCACCCCCCCCTACACAAAACCCCTGGGTGCCTTCAAGAGAATGGACAGTTACCTAAAGTCAGTCCGGATCACCGGCTGTGGGTGTACGTCGGACGCGTGCGGCCCCGTAACAGCCTAGTTGATCGGCCCTGACCATCGGGGGCCTGGTTTATGGGGGCCGGGCCGCGGGGGCGTTGATCCCCGGGAAAAACCTCCCGGTAACCCCAGGACACAGGTGGCCAGGGTGATCACCCCCTTACAAGTGGTGGTCAGAATGATCACCCCTCCCCGCTGGTGGTTAGAATGATCAAACCCTCCTTAAAAACGCTTTTGAAAGATCACCCATCCCACACACTGGTGGCCAGGATGATCACCCATCCTATACACTGGTGATTAGAATGATCACCCATCCCACAAACTGGTTTGAATGATCACCCATCCTACACATTGGTGGCCAGGATGATCACCCACCCTACACACTGGTGGCCAGGATGATCACCCACCCTACACACTGGTGGCCAGGATGAGGATACATACTATACACTGGTGGCCAGGATGAGGATACATACTATACACTGGTGGCCAGGATGAGGATACATACTATACACTGGTGTTCAGATGAGGATACATTACTATACACTGGTGTTCCCGGATGAGGATACATTACTAACACTGGTGGCCAGGATGAGGATACATACTATACATGGTGGCCAGGATGAGGATACATACTAAAACACTGGTGGCCAGGATGAGGATACATACTATACCCCTGGTGTCCAGGATGAGGATACATACTATACACTGGTGCCAGGATGAAGGGTACATACTATACACTGGTGGCCAGGATGAGGATACATACTATACACTGGTGGCCAGGATGAGGATACATACTATACACTGGTGGCCAGGATGAGGATACATACTATACACTGGTGGCCAGGATGAGGATACATACTATACACTGGTGTCCAGGATGAGGATACATACTATACACTGGTGGCCAGGATGAGGATACTACTATACATGGTGGCCAGGATGAGGAACATACTATAAACATGGTGGCCAGGATGAGGATAAAATACTATACACTGGTGTCCAGGATGAAAGGATACATACTATCACTGGTGTCCCGGATGAGGATACATACTATACACTGGTGTCCAGGATGAGGATACATTTCTATACACTGGTGGCCAGGATGAGGATACATACTATACACTGGTGTCCAGGATGAGGATACATACTATACACTGGTGGCCAGGATGAGGATACATACTATACACTGGTGGCCAGGATGAGGATACATACTATACACTGGTGTCCAGGATGAGGATACATACTATACACTGGTGTTCAGGGGGAGGATACATACTATACCTGGTGGCCAGGATGAGGATACATACTATACACTGGGGCCAGGATGAGGATACTACTTTACCTGGTGGCCAGGGTGAGGATACATTATACATGGGGGCCAGGATGAGGATACAATATCACTTTTGGTTGGCCAGGATGAGGGTACATACTATAAATGTTGCCAGGATGAGGAACATACTTACACGGGGCCCCGGATGAGGATACATACTAACACTGGTGGCCCGGATGAGGTCATACTATACACGGTGGCCAGGGGAGGATACATACTAACACTGGGGGCCCGGAGAGGATACATCATACACTGTGGCCGGTGAG
>NW_026505996.1:0-15814 GCF_026875155.1 Cherax quadricarinatus
GAGAGTGTGGGTGGTGAGAGTGTGGGTGTGTGAGAGTGTGGGTGTGTGAGAGTGTGGGTGTGTGAGAGTGTGGGTGTGTGAGAGTGTGGGTGTGTGAGAGTGTGGGTGTGTGAGAGTGGGGGTTGTGGGGTGTGGGTGTGTGAGAGTGTGGGTGTGTGAGAGTGTGGGTGTGGAGAGTGTGGGTGTGGAGAGTGGGGGTGTGAGAGAGTTTTGGGTGTGAGAGAGTGTGGGTGTGAAGAGTGTGGGTTGTGAGAGAGTGTGGGTGTGAAGAGTGTGGGTGTGTGAGATGTGGGTGTGGAGAGTGTGGTGGTGAGAGTGTGTGTGTGAGAGGTGGGTGTGTGAGAGTGTGGGTGGTGGAGAGTGTGGGTGTGTGAGAGTGTGGGTGTGTGAGAGTGGTGAGGGGTGTGTGAGATGTGTGGGTGTGTGAGAGTGTGGGTGTGTGAGTGTGGGTGTGTGGTGTGTGGGTGTGTGGGTGTTGTGTGGGTGTGTGAGAGTGTGGGTGTGTGAGAGTGTGGGTGTGAGAGAGTGTGGTGTGTGAGAGTGTGGGTGTGAGAGTAGTGTGGGTGTGTGAGAGTGTGGGTGTGGGTGTGAGAGAGTGGTGTGGGTGTGAGAGAGTGTGTGGGTGTGAGAGTGGTGTGTGGGTGTGAGGAGTGTGGTGTGGGTGTGAGAGAGTGTGTGTGGGAGTGTGTGTGTGTGGGTGTGGAGAGTGTGTGGGGGGTGTGAGAGAGTGTGGGGGTGTGAGAGTGTGGGTGGTGTGAGAGTGTGGGTGTGTGTGTGTGTGTGGGGGTGAGGGGTGTGGGTGTGTGAGAGTGTGTGGGGGTGAGAGAGTGTTGGGGGTGAGTGTGTGTGGGGGTGAGGAGATGTGGGTGATGTGGGTGTGGGGGTGAGAGGTATGGGTGGTGTGTGTGGGGGTGGAGTTGGTGTGGGTGAGTGTGTGTGGGTGGTGAGGTGTGGGTGAGTGTGTGTGGGGGTTGAGAGTGTGGGTGAGTGTGGGAAGTGACATGACTGACGTGACTGACTGACTGACCCCCACCCACCCCCACCCACCCACCCACCCACCCACCCATCTCTTCATGCTTTGCCTTTCATTTTTTGTAGCTAAGAGTTTTAATACGGAAGAATAATTGTCATCCTTCTCAGCATGGTTTTTTTCCCAGAGTATTAATGTCCGTCCTGTAATTTGAAGATGAGAACTGTGCCGACCATCTAAACGAGTTTCTACCAAAGATAGAACTATAATATAGCACTGAGTTCTTACCAGCCATAGAGCTGAGACCTAACAATGAGTCGTTATTAACAATATAGCTGTAATATAACACTGGGATTTATGTAATTTATCCATATTGATATGAAATCAATGAATATATTAGGTTTTTTAACCAGCAATTTCTTACTGTTGTCTTGACGTCAGATTTCTATTAATCGTAACCTTTAAATCTTCTCTCTTATAATAGATTCTAAAGTATTATAATAGATTCTTCTTTGTTTGAACAGAAAGAAATGCTAAGTTATTTAGCTTCGGGTGCTGCTGTTATTTTCTGACAGTTGGCACGCACCTGGCAGGAGGTACGTGTTGTCCAGTGCTTAAGAGGAGACTTGAAGCCATGGACTAGTGTCATTAATATCTATACTACACAAAGTTGTGAAGAAAATTGTAAAGCAGATGGTTAGAGCAATTGCAGAGGGGATATTTATCACAGAAAACCTGTAGAACCTAAGGGACAGCAAATCCTGCCTAATTAATCCAGATTTTTACCTGGAGCATACGGCAAAGTTATGGAAATAAAAGATCAATTAGGCGTTATAGATTTAATCTTTCTGGTTTGTAAGAGTGTTTTTGATACTGTACTTTACAAGAGATTGATCCATAAGCTTAAAAAAAATACGATTAATGAGGAAAGTGAACAAGTAGATCGTGGAGAACCTAAAAGACAGGATACATAGTAACAGTGCTGGAGGATGCATCAGATGGGTGACCAATGTCTAGCAGTGGTCTGACAAAGACCTATTGTGACCTCTGTAATCCTGTTTTTGTTTTCCTCTATCACTCACGGGCTGCATATGGGGAGCACAATAAACTAGTCACTCATGCGGCCCAACTAACAAGTGGGTACCACAAGGTTCAACACTGGAGCCTGTGTTTTCTGACATGTGTAAACAATTTAACTGACTGGCTCGTATCATACCCTATTTGCTGACGATGTGAAAATAGAGGAATATAAACATATAAAGACAGAAACAGACTAGAGAGAGACGTGGATTGATTAAAAGTAGGAGTTAAATGCTAATGTATGCAAAGTAATGAGAAGCGAACGAGAAGGAAAAACAGACGCAATGTGTCCTAAGGCAGGAAGCCGTCGGGGGGGGGGGGGCTTCTAGCATTCGCAAAAGAAACTGACGTGAGAGTAAGCATGACCCATTTATATTTCTTCCGAGGAACTCAGAAACCGTGTAACATCGGCAGTATAAGTGATCCTGTTATTTGTAATAACATCATCCAGGAACCTAAACAAGGTATTCTCTAGGATACTACAGCAAGCAGTTATTTTAGTGAAAAACTGCTTTAGTTAGCAAAATTTAAAATTTAAAGCTACAATAAGAGTGCATAAGTGTCGACGAGCCATGGGAATATCAGAGAATACTTCTTGTGTTTTAGGGTAATAGGTGGAATCAACTACCTGAAGGATACATATAGGATGCTTCCGGTGGCCCCTCTTTTCAGTGGTCCTCTCTCCTCTTTCCAGTGGTCCTCTCCCCTCCTTCCAGTGGTCCTCTTCCTAAGCACCCCCCATTTTCCTCTGCACATCTACTTTCCTAACCATCTCTCCTCTCCCTTTAAATCTTGCCACCTATATTCCTCCCAACATCAATGTCCCTTGTACCACCCCACTCTTCTGCTCCCATGATCCTCATGCCTCCCATGATCCTCAGCTCCATGTCCATGCCTCCCATGATCCTCATGCCTCCCATGATCCTCCTACCACCCATGATCCTCCATTCCCATCTGTGCCAGGCGGCTGAGTGGTCCGCGCCAAATATAGCATGTGGGTGTATCAGATGGCTCTGTGATGGGTGTTTTGCGTTAAATGACTCCCGTGTGGACCAGTGACGCAGAGCACCAGGGTGCTACCCGCATTAGTGGACCACTGCTGCTGGTATCTCGGCCGCATTAGGGTCCTACTTACATTAGTGGACCGCTGATGTTGGTGCCTTGGCCACACGTGGATACTACTTACATTAGTGGACCGCTGGTGCTGGTACCTTGGCCACACCAGGGCACTGCTTACATTAGTGGACCGCTGATGTTGTGCCTTGGCCACACGAGGATGCAACTTACATTAGTGGACCTCTGGTGCTATGCATTGGCCACACCAGGGTGCTACCGACAGTGCTAGCTCGATCGCTAGCGCACTCAACTCACACACTGGGGTCCGGGGTTCGAATCTCCTCCGGTACAGCTGGAAAACATTAGGGACGTGTTTCCATAAGGCACCTGCTGTCCCTGTTCCTTTTCATCCATTTGTTTAAAATGGATACCTGGGTGTTAGTGACTGGTGTGGATCGCATCCTGGGACAAAACTGACCTGACTGACATCAATGACATAGTAGTATTTCATTGATGTCAGGCCTGTATAACCCTGTACATGTACTTGTAGTAAAAGATATTATTAATGGACCGCATGGTGCTTGTACCTTGGCCACACTACGGCACTACCTGCCTAAAAGCTGGGGACCAGACAAAAAAAAATATTTTTAGACGAGTTTTCCTTTTGATAGATTGGGTTATGTCCCTTCTGATTGGTAGGGCTCCGGAGTGGCAGTCTGAGAACCATCAGTCATGGAGTAGATTTCTGGCATTTCATTTTATCTGCTACATGCGTTTGTTAGGAATTTCCATCACACTGTCAAGTGTCCTAGATAAAAGAGCTAGATAGTACAATTAGAGGATACGAAAGCTCTTGTAATTACCCATAAAAAAACCTGTGTTGGGTCTCAGCTCCTGGCTGCACTAACGCTCTAGTCTAACTCTTGTAAAGTTCCCTTGCCGTTGCTTTACTTAGCATTTACTGTTGCTTGAAGGTCAGAGGTCTGGACTGATGAATCAGATCACGGTTCAACCAACACCCGTTCCGTGATTTGTTTGCAGTTGAGCTATTACGACTTGAGTCCTAGACTGACGTTCTGAAGCCATCACATGCGCTACATGGGAAGGTCTCTAACACCCTCAGAAGAAAAGCATTGACTGAAGGCTCAGTGGAGATATTTGGAAAGGAAAATGGAACGTCCTAATGTTTTGATTTAAAACAAAATAATTGTAGACACTGGCGTTTCTATAATGGTCAAGTTACAACTCGACGAAATTCCAAAATATTGTGTGTGTGTGTGTGTGTGTGTGTGTGTGTGTGTGGTGTGTGTGTGTGTGTTGGGGGGAGGGTACAGCCTCGAGGAGTTTTTAGTGGTAATCACATAAGCCTCTGAGAAATCCCACGACGTTCATATATTTTGGTCACGTTGAGCATCGTTGTGGTGGGAACAACTGCTGGCAAGATAATTATAATATATATATATATATATATATATTTATTTATTTATTTATTTATTTATTATTATCGTGCCGAATAGGTAAAACTTGCGATTTTGGCTTATAAGGCAAGCGAAAATTTGTATATGCAATAATTTTGCAAAAATCATTCTGAACCTAACAAAAAATATATATTTCATTGTTTATTATTAAATTATTGTACACTTGTCTAAAATATATTTAGTTTGATTAGGATAAATTAAGTTACGCTTGTTATAATAAGGTTAGGTAAGTTTTCTAAGGTTCTTTTGGTACAAAATTGTTAATTTTTCACATTAACATAAATGAAAAAATATATCTTTAAACGTATAAGAGAAAATTTAAGAAGACTTAATTTTAAGCGAGTTCTTGCTAAAATTTACCAGTTTTACCTATTCGACACATTATATAAAATAATCTCATTAACAGAACTGCGGCTTGGCCAGGACTCGATCCTGCGTTCCCATGCCCAGCCCCCGTGTGAACTGAACAAGCCGCATGTGTGTATCCCCTGGATCACTAGTGGTCCGGGGCTGGGCAGGGGAGCGCAGGGTAGTCCTGGCCAAGCCGCATGTGTGTATCCCCTGGATCACTAGTGGTCCGGGGGTGGGCAGGGGAGCGCAGGATAGTCCTGGCCAAGCCGCATGTGTGTATCCCCTGGATCACTAGTGGTCCGGGCTGGGCAGGGGAGCGCAGGATAGTCCTGGCCAAGCCGCATGTGTGTATCCCCTGGATCACTAGTGGTTCGGGACTGGCAGGGAGCGCAGGATAGTCCTGGCCAAGCCGCAGTTCTGTTAATGATTCAAAATCACTTGTTTCGTGATTTCAAGCCACATGGGGAGGAAAATCTTGAGCTAAAGAGGGTAGGGTGGGGGAGGTGTCCTGGAGGGGGAGGGGGTGAGGAAGGGTTCATGCCTAATGTCACTCATGGGTTCACTGTTGCTCCTGGAGGGTCAGAGGGAAGGGTCCTGGAGAGTAATGGGGGGAGGGTCCTGGAGGTCAAGGTGAGAGGGGTTCATACCTCGCACCTGTCGGGGCCACCGCTCACCTGAGGTCAAAGGTCACCCGTAAAGACTCCTGAGGTCTTCATTAGCCAGGTCCTTTTAGAAGGCAAGGGAGAACAGAAGGAACAGGAACAGCATAATAACTGAAGGGTAACGATAATTATGAGGGGGAGTGGCGAAGAACATGGAGGAAGAGACTGAAGAAGTGGACAAGAAAGTGAAGACAAATTGAGAGAGAAACAAAATAAAAGCGAGAATAAATACAAAAAACATGGAAATAGTCACAAGAATGAAAAAGGTTTTAGATTATGAGAATATTAAGTGATTAATTGTGAACGGAGAAGAGAGAGGGTTATAAGCTGTTAAAAATTATGAATTAACGATTTAGAATAAGGGTGGGGTGTGAGGAGTGGTTCATTCTGAGTGTTGATGCCCTGAAGAAGATCGGTGTATACAAGTGTTTGAAGACTTTGAAAGGTAGGCCCGGTGGCCTGGTGGCTAAAGCCCCGCTTCACACACGGAGGGCCCCGGGTTCGATTCCCGCGGGTGGAAACATTTCGACACGTTTCCTTACACCTATTGTCCTGTTCACCTAGCAGCAAATAGGTACCTGGTGCTAGTCGACTGGTGTGGGTCGCATCCTGGGGGACAAGATTAAGGACCCCAATGGAAATAAGTTACATTCCTCGATGACGCACTGACTTTCTTGGGGTTATCCTGGTGGCTAACCCTCCGGGTTTAAAAATCCGAACGAAATCTTATCTTATTTTACATTGGCTGTATTTCGTTCCTTCGTATTTTCTCTCCTTCTGAGCATCATCTCCTATTTCTTTCCTCGTTATCTCTGCCCACCAGGATTCCCCCCCCCTTTCGAATTAGGCTATCATTTATCCATTATTACCATGTTCTTCCCTCCTCCGTAACGCGATCTTCTTTACTTCCCTTGCCTCTCCTCCTTCCTGCAAAACACACACACACACACACACACACACACACACACACACACACACACACACACACACACACAAAACACAACACACACACACACACACACACACACATGTAACATGTTTAACTCCACGTCAGTCAGAAGGGATGTAGAAGGGTCGATCCACTATTGAGCCTTTACTCCGGCTCCATATGTGCATTCGCGATGCCTTTGCCTTTCGACTTTTTTTTTCCTCAACCTGTAAAAGGTTCGACACTACATGGTGATACTTCATCTTATCCCAGGGCCAGTCTTGGGGCCTGCGAGGCCAACTTTCTCCTTTTTGAAGACCTATTTTCGTTATTTGGTGTGAAGGTCTTAAGTTAAACGCAGGCTGTGGGCACCTCTCAGCAAACTACTACTTACGGGAGTAGTTTGCTGAGTCATGCATACCATTTGCAGTCCTTATGGTATGGGGAGAATCAAAAGATCACACCATGGATTGCTATTTCTGTATTTGGTGTCGGATTTTCATCAGTAAAACATATTTCCCAAATCTTCTTTTCGTGATCAGACTGGTGGAAAATTCAAAGGGCCTCCCTGTTCTAGTATCACCATCCTTTAAAGATGTATTTCCATTGGAAGATGAAGCCACTGACTCGGTTTTTAAGTTTGAGCCAGCTGGCTGGAGTCAACCAGGAACTACGTCTATTGACTCAGTGATTGATCTTCACGATCTTGTCCATGATCTTAAATTATCCAAAGAACAGTCAGAGCTACTTGGTTTCACGATTGCGCCAGTGGAGTTTACTGCACCCAGAAATAAGAATCAGTTTAAGAAAGAAACAGAAAAATCTTGAAAGTTACTTTAAATTTTAAGAATTAGTATGTTACTGTTGTGATGGTAATAAACTATTCGAAACACTGGGTAAACACCACGATCCTGTGGTGTGGTGTTCGTTTATTGATTCCAGAAAAAAAAGCAAGTCTGGAGGCAGTCTTCATGATGGCAACACCCACCAAGTCGCTGCACAGTTTTGGTCACCGTATTACAGAATGGATATAAATGCTCTGGAAAACGTACAAAGGAGAATGACAAAGTTAATCCCATGTATCAGAAACCTTCCCTATGAGGATAGACTGAGGGCCCTGAATCTTCACTCTCTAGAAAGGCATAGAATTAGGGGGATATGATTGAGGTGTATCAGTGGAAGACAGGAATAAATTAAGGGGATGTAAATAGCGTGTTGAATATATCTAGCCTAGACAGGACTCGCAGCAATGGTTTTAAGTTGGAAAAATTCAGATTCAGGAAGGATATAGGAAAGCAGTGGTTTGTAATAAAGTTGGTAGAATTACCGACAATATGTAAAGTAAAAGGACACAAGTGCAACTGTGAAATTTTTATTGTGGCAATGTTTCGCTCTGGTAATAATTGTGGAGGAGTGAAACAAACTCCCAAGTACGGTTATAGAGGCTAAAACGTTGTGTAGTTTTTAAAAATAGGTTAGATAAATACATGAGTGGGTGTCGGTGGGTGTGAGTTGGACCTGATAAATTGTGCTGCTGGGTCAGTTGCCGTGTTCTGTCCTTAAGTGACTGTGACCTGACCTGACTAGTTGGGTGCATTGGCTTAAGCCGGTAGGAGACTTGGACTTGCCTCGCATGGACCAGTAGGCCTGTTGCAGTGTTCCTTCTTTCTTATGTTCTTTAGCTCTAGTTAGTAACTTGAAATAATACAAAAGCTTGTGACTATGATCGAGTGTAAGAAGTTTGGAAGGAAAACCTATGGTGACCTAAAAGTAATTTGTTATTGGGACTGTAAGGTGGCTGTATGTATAATGTTCGCCAAGACCGTAGTCCTGGCACGGGTCTCAATCTTGCGATGACCCGTCTCTGGCTCCCGAGGGAGAAAGGTTTCTACAATGATACGACATATGCTGCTCAAGCACTCTTCTGGTCAGTTCATCTGGTGCATCTCATAAGCGACAACACCATATGTACTCCTAACTATGGACACTAGCGAGGAGGAGGATATGTCGTTATCACGGGTAACGGCTTGTCTGGTTCGTTGACTCCATGGTACACTAGTGTGGCCGCAGTCATCTCAGGGTCCTCTTCGGGAGGGAATATCAGTCCTAGTTGCCTGCGGAGTGTCTCAGTAACTTCACACTCCAGAAGATAGTGTGTTAGGGCCGCTGGACAACGTGCTGACAGTACTGGGTTCTTAATTTATCTTTTAATTTATCTCTTCAAACAGGTGTAGTGTCTGATATGTGGAAGATGGCTAATGTAATTCCTATTTTTAAAACAGGGGACAAGTCGTTACCGTCAAATTACCGCCCAATAAGCCTGACCTCAATTGTAGGCAAATTACTGGTCAATTATAGCTGAGATTATAAGAAGCCATCTCGATAAGCATAGCTTGATTAATGATACACAGCATGGATTCACAAGAGGCCGATCTTGTCTAACTAATTTATTAACTTTCTTCAGTAAAGCTTTTGAGGCTGTTGACCACGATAAAGAATTTGATATTGTTTACTTAGGTTTTAGTAAGGCTTTTGATAGAGTTCCGCACCAAAGACTGTTAAAGAAAGTGGCAGCTCATGGCATTGGGGGAAGGGTGCTCTCGTGGATCGAATCATGGCTCAGACAGAGGAAGCAGAGTGTGTCCATAAATGGGGTTAAATCCGAGTGGGGATCAGTAACAAGTGGCGTTCCACAGGGATCAGTCTTGGGCCCATTGTTGTTTATAATATATATAAATGATCTTGGAAATAAATGGTATAAAATACCGACACAATGGAAATATAAACACATATGCAGTATAATGTGATCCTTTATTGACAACGTTTCACCCACACAGTGGGCTTTTTCAAGTCACACACAGATCTACCTGGGGTGTTGTTAAAGATTCGCCGGTATTCTCCCGGCCCGGGCCCTTCCACTTGGTGGCCCGGCACTGGCTCCCTGTCTAGGGAGTGTCTGAGACCTAAGTCTCCCATGGGAGGAGGCACAAGTACCCCCCTCATCTTGTGAGCTACAAACTCGGGCTCTGGCACCAACCCTGCCCTAGAAGGGCAAGGCATGGTGTCGATCGTACTAGCGCTGTGCTCTCCTGTGTGGAGTGTCGTGTGTTGGTGTTCATTTTCATTCATTCATATTGATTAGCCGGTACTCCGGTCCAGGTCCCCTCCAGATGGCGACCCGGCAGCGGCCCCCCCAGGTGCGGGGTGACGATCATCTTCTTTCCTCTTTCTTGGCCCTCCGGTTGGAGGGTGTTGTCGTCTTCCATCCCGCGCTGACCTCCCCGAAGAGAAGCAGAGTCCGGCAGAGGCAGCTTACAGGGTCAAATTGGACCCCACACCCCATTTTTTAGGCGGACAGCAAAGTGCTGGGAAACTTATCCCCATGGTGAATGGTCATGGACAGTCGGCTAGAGGAGGGTACCATCTTCAAGGTCCCCATTCTGAAGCATCCTGAATTCCTCTTTGAGGTGAAACTCGACTTCCACAAGGTGTTGGGTGTTGGCAGCGAGTAGTCTGGTCATGTCTGCAGTGGTGTATGAAACAGTTTGGTCGTAGGTATCTTGACTGTTCCGTCCTGGAGGTGCTGAGGGAAACCTCTGAAGACAGCATTGTATTCTTAAAACGCTTGGTTTTGTGTAGAAGTATAACACCCTTCAGGTATCGGACTTGTGGTGCAGCAGTGTCAGTGCACCGTGAGGTGCATCCCGCAGTTTCTTGTGTTTTTGCTTTCTTGGCTGGTGGCTGAACTGGTGAAGGCGAGATTTCCGACTGGTCAGTTGCTCTAGCAGTGGATGCAAGCGGTAGTGGACCATTGGTGGGGTTTGCCGACGTCTCGGTGGTCTCTGATTGGTCCATCTCTGTGGTCTAGTGGAGGTTGTGACAGCGTTTGGGGCAACGGTGATGCTGGCAATAATTTGCAGTAGATTTTAGGATCCTCAGTGAAGGGTGGTGATGCAGGGAATGTGAGGCCAGGCATATTTTTTTAGTTTGAAAAGTTCATTGATGTGGTGTTGAAGGAACCAGCTCAGCTGCATTTTGTACATGACATAAAATAATGCAATAAAGAATCTTGGTGGAGTCGGCAGTAGGTGCTGGCAGGGAAGTGGTGGAGCAGCTTGCGTGGCATGTAGTATCTTGGTAGTGTCTGCTTTGAAGCTTTGGGGATAGCAGAATATGTGGGTTTCTTGTGGGTTTTGGTTCTTTTTGTTGTTGTTGTTTCTTGAGTTATGTCCCCTTCTGGTAGGGCACCTGGCAGCAAGATATGGTGGTCATTCTTGCAGTTCCCAAACATTTAGGTGGGGAAGCAGTAGTACAATTCTTGAAGTCAAGACCCTCACGGCCACAGGTGGAGCAGAACTTCTTGTCCTTGGTAGGACAATCATTTTGTGGTGTGTAAGTATGAGTAACAATTAAGCACTGTGAGATATGTTGGAATTTTTCTCAGCTTTCGATGAAGGCTGGGTTGATGTGGAAGTAGTGAATAGCCAGGCCCTCAAGCGAGAGCTCTGGCTCCATGTTTTACGTCACTGAAGTGACCTTCAGCATGGATGAAGCATTGGGTATTTTAGTAATGAAGTCCACCTTGGCCCAAGGGTTCTTTGCTTCGATAGATGACTTGATTTCTTCAGTGGCCTGAAACAGTGATAAGGTTGTCGAGTCGCTTGAGGAACACAGTTCTCCTGGCCCTCAGTGCTGGGGAAGTCAAGACAAGAAATCCCGGGTCTCGTAGAGTGTAGTAGCAGTAGTGGTAAGTAGTTTCTCAGCCTCTGTGTCGTCTGTACAGACGACAACAAAGGCCTCCTTGAGCGATAAAATCGCATTACATTTGACTTGCAGCCTGCCACTAACGACAGCTGCAAGTGCTAGTTTGGACGACTCATTGGTTGTGCCACTCGCTGGTTTGATCTTTACTCTGTTAGAGTAATGCATCGTGAGTAAGCAGTGCTCTGGTGTGTCCTTAACTGGGGTGGAAGGTACGGGAGTATTTACAGTCATGTTCAGAATTTTTGAGGTCAGGGGGAGAATGCTGCATCTGATGATCTACCCGGGTGGGGTTATAGAGTCTTGGGTAGCTTGGCAGGGGTATTGGACAAGTTGTGAGTAGACCTTCTGCAGTGTTCTATGTTCTTATGTGGGATAGCGATGAAGAAGTTTCTTGGCGAGTGGTTCAGCTATGTTATAGAAGCCGTTGTTCTGGTTGAAATTGTTGGTTATAGAGATAAGCGATGATTCCAGGATTCTTCGGTATTGAGTGTTGTCTTCTGTGGCGATAAGTCTTGAGTTTCTGTAGTTAATTAAATGGTTGTGTGAATTGCGATGTTGTACACAGGCATTCCTTGTATCGTCAGTCCTGCTTGCATGTTGGTGTTCTGAAATACGTGTTTGGAGGTCTCTTGATGTTTCACCCACATATATATGACTGCAACAAATTATATGTGGGTGAAACATCAAGAGACCTCCAAACACGTATTTCAGAACACCAATATGCAATGAACATTAAAATGGTATGAAATACCGTCAGGTTGTTAGATAAGACACATATGCAACAGTTAGGTATCTTTATTTCGAAACGTTTCGCCTACACAGTATGCTTCTTCAGTCGAGTACAGAAAAGTTGATAGAAGCAGAAGAGTCTTGAAGACGATGTAATCAGTCCATCACCCTTAAAGTTTTGAAGTGGTCAGTCCCTCAGTCTGGAGAAGAGCATTGTTCAATAGTCTGACAATAGTTTCAGACTATTGAACAATGCTCTTCTTCAGACTGAGGGACTGACCACTTCAAAACTTTAAGGGTGATGGACTGATTACATCGTCTTCAAGACTCTTCTACTTAGCTCTGTGAAGACCTGTTTGTGCGCTCTCTACGAATTGAAGCAAGATGCCCTCCATCGAGCAACTTTACCAACAGCTTAAGGAAGAATTGAGGATGGCGAAGATGGAGATTCAGCGACTGACCGAGGAAAACAAGAAGATTCGTAGTAGTCCTCCTGTTTTGAGTCCTCAGGTCAAGAAGGGAAACTGGTCAGTGGCTGGACAGCAGGGAACGAAGTTGACGATCAAGAAGACAAATGGAAAGGTAGAAACAATGAAGAAAGAGACTGCTGTGGAAACTGTTGTGGAAACATCTAATACATTCTCAGTGCTACCCGACGAATGTGAGTTGACTACTGGGAACGTCACAACAAAAGACATTAAGGAAGGTAAGAATATTGTTGTTGTTGGGGATAGCCAAGTTAGGTATATGGATAGGGCATTCTGCTTGAAGGACAGGAGTAGGAGACAGAGTTTGCTTTCCTGGGGCTGGGATGGAGGATATTGTTAGCCGTCTGGATGACATCATGAGAGGTAATGGGAGCAATCCTATTATCTGTCTCAGTGCTGGAGGCAACGATGTTGGCAGACGTAGGAGTGAAGACCTGATTAGCAGGTATAGGTCAGCAATAGAAATAATTAGGAGTAAGGTTGGGAACCCTGTCATATGTGGTATTTTGCCAAGGAGGGGAGTTGGAAACGAATGGTTGTCCAGGGCAATTGGTGTCAATTGCTGGCTGGACAAATACTGTAAGGAAAATGCGGTAACATTCATTGACAACTGGGACCTCTTCTATGGCAGAAATGACATGTATGCCAGGGATGGGGTTCAATTATCTAGGTCTGGGGTGGTAGCACTGGCAACTTCAGTGGAGGGAGCAGTTAGGACTTTAAACTAGGAATAGTTAGTGGTATGGGTTTTGGCAGGAAAACAGTGAAGTCCCAGTGTAGTAATATTACGAGTTCTAGGGGAACTAGTAATAAGCAGAACGAGGTAGATATTGAAATGCCAGGGACTTTGGTGATAAGGACAGTAATAGGTTTAGTAGAAAAACAGAAATGAGCAGGAAGGGTAAAGAGAAAGGAGAGTCTTTCAATGTTTATTATGCTAATTGCCATAGTGCTAGGAATAAGATGGATGAGTTGAGATTAGTTGCTAGTGCAGGTAACATTGATGTATTTACCTTAACTGAGACGTGGTTTAATTCAAGAAGTCGGGACATGCCTGCGGAATGTCATATTCAGGGCTTTAAATTGTTCCAAGTAGATAGAAGTATCGGGAAGGGGGGTGGGGTGGCATTGTATGTCCGAGATCGCTTGAACTGTTGCATAAAAACGGGTATTAAGTCTGAAGTAACACATACAGAGTCTGTTTGGATAGAATTTTCAGAGGGGCATGAAAAACTGATTTTAGGAGTGATATACCATCCCCCAAACTTAGATAGGGACCAAGGGAGACTACTATGGGAGGAAATTGTTAAGGCCACAAGGCACAATAATGTAGTAATTCTAGGAGACTTTAACTTTAGTCATATTGATTGGAATTTCTTGACTGGGAATTTAGAATCATACGACTTCTAAGAAGTAGTTCAGGATTGTTTTTTGAAGCAGTTTGTGACAGAACCTACAAGGGGAAATAACCTGCTTGACTTAGTTATGGCAAACAATGAATCCCTTGTTAATAATTTAGAAATTTCAGAGGAACTGGGTGCTAGCGACCACAAATCAATTACATTTAGCATTGAATGGAAGTACGATAGTAGCGATAACTCAGTAACGGTCCCAGATTTTCGCTTAGCAGATTACGATGGGCTTAGAGAACACTTATCTGTTGACTGGGGTAACGAAGAGAGCTATCAATGACAGTTTTCTGAACACTATACATGCTGCTCAAAGAACGTTTATCCCATATAAAGAAATTAGATCAAATAGAAATGATCAAAAATGGATGAATAATAGGCTCAAATATCTACCAGGGCATAAGAAAGGAATTTATAGGCGTATCAAAAGAGGTGAGGGTCATCTTATGAATCAGTATATTGACATTAAGAGGGACATTAAAAAGGGGATAAGAAAAGCTAAAAGGGACTATTTAATTAAAGTTGCTAGGGATTCTAAAACTAACCCAAAAAGTTTTTTCCAGGTCTATAGAACAAAAGTTAGAGATAAGATAGGTCCCCTTAAAAGTAACTATGGGCACCTTACTGACAAAGAGAATGAAATGTGCTCAATTTTAAATAATTATTTTCTCTGTTTTTACACAGGAAGACACTAACAATATTCCAGTAATTAATTTTTATAGTGGGCTAGAAGAAGATAAATTATGTAACATCACAGTCACTAGTGAAATGGTTGTGAAGCATATAGACAGACTGAAGCAAAATAAGTCGCCGGGTCCTGATGAGGTTTTTTCAAGGGTCCTTAAGGAATGCAAAATGGAACTCTGTCAACCATTAACTAATATTTTTAATTTATTTCTTCAAACAGGTGTAGTGTCTGATATGTGGAAGATGGCTAATGTAATTCCTATTTTTAAAACAGGGGACAAGTCGTTACCATCAAATTACCGCCCAATAAGCCTGACCTCAATTGTAGGCAAATTACTAGTCAATTATAGCTGAGATTATAAGAAGCCATCTCGATAAGCATAGCTTGATTAATGATACTCAGCATGGATTCACAAGAGGCCAATCTTGTCTAACTAATTTATTAACTTTCTTCAGTAAAGCTTTTGAGGCTGTTGACCACGATAAAGAATTTGATATTATTTACTTAGATTTTAGTAAGGCTTTTGATAGAGTTCCGCACCATAGACTGATAAAGAAAGTGGCAGCTCATGGCATTGGGGGAAAGGTGCTCTCGTGGATCGAGTCATGGCTCGATGGAAATAAATGGTATAAAATACCAACACAATGGAAATATAAACACATATGCAGTATAATGTGATCCTTTATTGACTACGTTTCGCCCACACAGTGGGCTTTTTCAAGTCACAAACAGATCTACCTGGGGTGGAAGGGATGCGAGTATTTATAGTCAGGTTCAGAAGGCTGAGGTCAGGTGGAGAATGCTGCATCTGATGATGTACCGAGTGGGGTTATAGAGTCTAAAATCTTGGGTAGCTTGGAAATGAGATTGGATAAGTTTGTGAGCAGACCTTCTACAGTGTTCTTCCATTCCTGTGTTCTTATGTGGGATAGCGATGAAGAAGTTTCTTGGCAAGTGGTTCAGCTATGTTATAGAAGCCACTATTCTGGTTGAAGTTGTCGGATGTAGAAATAAGTGATGATTCCAGGATTCTTCGGTATTGGGTGTTGTCTTCTGTGGCGATAAGCCTTGGGGTTTCTGTATGTGGAAAAATTTTTTGATTTCCGAAACTATAGTGCCTAATAGGTGTTTAATGTGTCTATATGGGTCAAAAATGTATTTGAAAATAAGAGTAAACAAGATTCCCTTTGGGGCATGCGCGGATGTGGGGG
>NW_026505997.1:0-17027 GCF_026875155.1 Cherax quadricarinatus
AGCTTTTATATTGAAAACCATCTATTTTGACCTCGTCGTCAGTCACCGTATCACCCAACCAAGATTTAGAGATGGTTATAACTGCCGCCCTAATTTGTTAGCTAGAATCCTAATCTCTGCCAATTTAGGAAAAAAGGGGGAATCTTGCATTGACATGAATAAAGTGAAGGCCTTTTTATAAAAACAATCATAATCATCAATATATGGCAATGGTCATTTGTATTAAAATTTGGTAAATCAATGTCATCACTGCTAAAGGGAAAACTGTGCCAAAGTGCATTTGTTACACACAAAATGAATTCTGGCACCGTTGCTAAAATTGTACTACATCCTCATGCACCCACCCCTTACACATTTTACATAAGGTGCCTTTCTTTTTTTCCCATGCGTACTTTAGTACAGTGTATGCACCTGTTTGGTATTTGTTTGAGATAATAATGGCTGTATTGTCTCACATTGACCTATGTAGCATTACATATGGAGTTAAGGTTATCATTCCTAGCTGCTAGACCGTCATTATTGCCGTCATTTATCTGTCTGTTTTGCCTCTGCACAATAGTTTGAGGTCCTGGATTAATTTGGATATCACCACTTAAGAGCGCTACAATAAGAGCTGTGTGCCACTGTTTTTGGTTTAGGAAATGCGGTGTTGCCATACCTTGCGGCGATAGTGCTTTTAATTTTCTGGTGGGGGTTTTTGGCAACTGTTGGGCTTTACTGTCCAGGCGCCTTGTTACTCCATCCCCTTTTCCAACCCCCTGACTGATTTCTTTCTTCATGGATTGAAGAAGAAATTAAATATAATTATGGCAGCCTGTACCCCCCTAATGCCTGCCATTTTCACCTGGGGCTCTTTACTCATTAAAATTTAATATTTATTTCTCTTTTCCAGTCCCTAGTAAACTTAGTACTGCTTTAGCAATCCCACTAAATTTCTAGTAAAATTTCCTCTTCAAAAACCCTCTTCACTGCTCACTTTTCCCTTAACTTCACAAAACCCTTACAATTAACCCCTTAATACACACTCCCCTTCCCATCTCACTTCACAGTCTGGCTTCCCCAATTAACTTCTAACTCCTTTCCATTCTGGTAGATCAGAAAGGTTTAATCCATGGTTTTATCCTTCCAAATCCCCCTCGGTTCCATTTATCGGGGGTTGTGTGGTGTTGTTGACTGCTTTAGTTTAATATGTTTATTATGCACCCCATACCCATCCTGTGGGCGGTAGTCAAAAGATTACAGAGGTACATAATTGGTCCAGGGACTGGACTCCAAAGTTTTGATAGCTGAGCAAGTTACAAAGGTAATGAACTAGATCTGGTCATAATCACGACCAAGTTACAAAGGTAATGAGCTCCAGGTAGAGCTGGTCACACTCATGAATAATTGCAAAGGTAATGAATCATAAACACATTAATCATGAGAATTTACAAAGGTAATGAGCTCCAGGTAGAGCTGGTCAAAATCATGACAAGTTTCAAAGGTAATGAATGATAAACATGTTATCACATGATTACAATCATAGACAAATTACAGAGTAATGAGCAGCTAACAAACATAGCAGGGAATTCATCCATTGCCCCCAACAACAGATGTTGCTAGGTGCCTGTCTCTCCCCGTAGACAGCCATTTTCAAACAGCAGCAAGTTGCCCCGGGATCTGCTGCTTGCACGAGCACGATCGACCCTCCCCAAGAGGTCCAAGAAGCCAGTGACTTTCCCTTAGGCAGCCCGATTGGAGAGCTCCCCTAGGGGCACGTCAGCGTCCTGGTGGACGCCAAGTTGATTGAAGATCCCAGGCCCTCGTGTGCACGGATTTTTGAAGCTTGAGGAACTGAGTACACACTGCCTGTGGGGACACCTGACAATTGCCTCGCAGTCGAACTCCACGATGGTGTCCCTGTAGTGGAAGCTCCTGTGAGCCCGGCACTCCCTGCAGTGCCATCGATGACATCGTGGGTTTGGGGAGAAGTACCCTCTAAAAGATGGGGTGGCACTGGGAAATTGGGTGGGTTTAGGCGGGGGAGACGTGCAGGGGTGAGGCGTTATGAGAGGGTCACTGTTTACTACACACGCCCTCCCCCTCCCCCCCAGTGGAGAGGGGGGAAGGCGCTGACTGGTCCTGACTCGACAACACCAAATCCTCTGAAACTGCACAACACTTCAACTATTTACGCTGAAACGATGCACTGGGATGTCCGTTCGCTGCTCTGGTATCTTCTCAAAGCATTCACACTGAGTTCTGTTAAGTAGGGACCTGGTCAGCCTCTTTGACCAGGAGCTATCCTTGAAAATCCCGCAGCTGACCTGTTTTGCTGACTCAGCCATTTTTAAAACACTGAGGGGAGTAACGCCACCTACAACCTGACTTTCCTTGAGTTTATAGATATATTTGGCGTTTTCTGCTATGATTCTCTCACTGTACACTGGTCAGCTGAATATAGGTCAGCTACTAAAACATTTACCTTGACTGTTCAACTATTCACTTCTTTCTCACGACTTGCACTGAGGGATATCCGACCTATAACCTTGGAGTTTTGTACTGTTGATTTGACGATGTCTCCTGTGTTTCCCTCTCGTTAGCACTGGTACAGGTGATATGATGGTGGTACAGATATGATGCTACTGTCAACAGATGAACGTCAGTAAAGATGAGAATTTCACTTCGCTAGTTGTACGTCTGGGCAAGTAGCGGCTGTTTGGATGGGCCGTCAGCCATGTTTAAATGCTCAATTTCTTTCCCTCGTTTGGCACTGAAGAAAAAAGTCCTACAGACCTGTCATTTCCTTGGAGATTTAGTTGATCAGGTTTTCTGCCATGTTGTCTTCCCGTTAAACACTGGTGCAGTTGATATGGAGGTCAGTTATTTCATTGTAGTGGAAAACGTCTCATGTCTGGTTCACGTCTGGCAGCAGGTCTGGTACTTGAATGCCGGTCCCTCTTTTGTCATATTTAGTCCATTTCGTTGTCGTCACCGTCAGTTTTTATGTCACTATAGGTTCCTTGCATGTTGTTGCAGCAGTACTTGCCAACTTGGCCATCACTGGAGTTCGGATAGGCCCAGGGGACGGCAAGATGTAGGAGCAGCCTTGTTGCTGCTTGCTGCGGCTGCGGCCGCTGCAGTGAGCATAATCAACTAATGTTAATATATATCTATGACCCCCAGATGAAAGTGGAGATAAAGGACCAACGATGTCAATAGCTACTCTTTCAAACGGTTCCGTAAAGATAGGCATTTTGACCATAGGTACTCGCCTGGTACCTCGGGAGGATGACAGTTGGCAAACTTTACACGATTTACAATAGGTAGTGATATCCGAGGACATTTTTGGCCAAAAATAGGTTTCCCTAATTTATTTTTTTTTTTTTATATTTTATTTAAAACCAATACAGTTTAACATAAAAATAAAGAAACAGTATGGAACCTAATCAAATTAACTGACAAACGGATTGTACCTACATGCTCGCAAGATATTACAACAAAAACTTACATCAAGAACATAACTAAAAACAAAATTACATGTCACAGGGTCATGAATTGACATATATACAAAACCTTGCATATATATAAATTGTACATATAAATGACATCTGACAAAGGTTCAATACACTTGAACATAAAATATACAAAGAAGTTATATCAGTTAAATCCCATCCTTCACAGTAATCAAAAAACCAAAACCTAACATCATTATCTGACTAGATAATTACATACTTATCCCAAAACAATACACTGAACATATCCCAACATACAAATAAACAGAAAAAAATACAGCTTAGAACACAATAACAAGCTCTATACTGTTACAATACACCCATATAAAAATTTCAGACAAATGGACTACGTCACTAAACTGTCTAGATATGTCTGTATACCATACAGACTAAAACTTAACATCAAGAACTTGCATGAACACCAAACCGGTATCAGGGTACAGACCATAATTATTAACTTTAAAAAGAATCAATCATGCATATATAAAGTATTACATAACGTCTGACCCATGACAAAGGCTCAATACAATAGAAAGAGATATATATTTATATATATACACATACACACCCACACCCACATCCACACACACACCCACACGTACACACAAAAATTTTCACAAAATCACATTAATCAGATGCACTGTATGCACAATGCAAAACAGTATATAAGTATATCTCATCGTGCAAAAACCCAGCACGTAACATAAAGACAAACTAAAACACACTTCATGTCGCAAATAACTTATTTCTCAAGAATCATGTTATACAAGACTGATACACATCATAATTATACATAAAAAATCTACTATATTATACCTACATTCTGAAAAGTGTTATATCTACCATAACGAGACCTTGAGCTCTACATCCACACTTAGATGCCATAAAGTCCCAATGAAAACCAGGAAACCATTCCAAACCCACATTCACAACACTCTCACGACCCCCCCCCAGGGAGGCGAGACCGCTGTGACCCCTGACTCCCTACAACCTATGAAAACCCCTTCACTCACTCATTTCCAATCACAGATTTACGAGAATCCCTAACGTTAGCATTCTATACCCCTCTGAGAAAGCCTGATCCCACCTCCTCCCATACAAATCTCTGTTACGACACCTCGTACTATGGAACGTTACCGCAAGAACCTTTCTTCTCTCCTCACTATCCCCTCTCCCCCTCATCACCCACGACATATATATATAATCTACCATGATATAATCTAAAGCTCTTATGACACCCTCGTCTAACCCACCCATATCTAGACTTAGAGCACGCAAAACCGACACCCCACGGCCCCCCACCCTCTGTACCAACCTACTTAACCAGCACCTAACCTCCTCTAGCCCTTCACAAAAGTAAACTACATGGAACGCTGTCTCCTCCCCTCCACAGATACCACACCCCCCACCCTCTACAACCTGTCTGTTTCGTAATATTTCACCAGACGGAAGGATCCCATGCAGAAAACGAAACATCACCTCACGCGCCGGAGGTTTTATCTTCAATTTACTAAATCTAAACCAAATACTCTTCCACGCATACATGGGAAACAAACCCTCAACTGGGACAACGCACCTACCTACAAGTAACCTACACAAAACCCTTATACGAACCTTTCTCAGTTCCCTAACCAACATCACAGCCCTCAAAACTATTTCACATTCCCTCAACTCCATTCCTCGATACCACATACCCAGCCTGTCGTGTATCCTTCCCAAACGCCCCGCGTTCACACCCTCACGCAACACTTCCCATTTAATAAACACACATTTAGCCCTCCGTCTCAAATCCAACAACCCCAACCCACCCTGACTTATAGGTAACATTACAACCTCCCTCCGTAACCCAATCACAACTTGAACCCCATAAAAATTTGTACACCCGTCTTAGTATCCCCGCAATCGCTGTCCCTGTAATTGGGAACACAGCTGCAACATACCAAACCTTACTATACAATAAAATGTTCACGACTATCACTCGCTGTATCAGAGTTAGGTGCTGGGGTCTCAGAACACCTAGACGCCCCACGATCCTTTCCAATAACCTATCCGAGTTTTCCTCCCGCGCCGCAACCATGTCATCCCTATAAATAATACCACAAATCTTTAAAGACAACCGCCCATTCTTTAACAACATTACATCTCCCCCCCACCCCCCCCACCAAGAACCCAACCCCATGCACCTTGACTTCGCACTATTTACCTGCATACCCGTGGCACTTCCAATAATTGCACCACCTCGTCCAACACTCTCATTGACATCCCTGCACGAATGAGAACAGTGGTGTCGTCAACATATCCAATTAACCCCGGCCAGGCCCTCCCACCCCCCACACTTCCCTCCATGGCGTACATAAGCTACGGTCAACCATTCTATAAAAGGGGTCCTGGAAACACGCAAACAATATTTGGGACATGGGGCATCCCTGTCTAAGGCCTCTTCCCATTGCAATTTCCCTCCCCATACACCCATTAATCTGTATCCTCATTTTCGCCCCCTTGTACAACGTATTTACCCAATCGCTATTTCCTCCCCAAAACCCTGTCTCCTAAGTATAACCTGCAAAGCTCCCCCTTTCCACTCTATCATATGCTCCCTGCCAGTCTAGAGCCAACAAAGCCGCCCCTCCACCCCCACCCTTAGCTTCCACAAAACTTTCTCAGTAATCCCATGTCCTTCAATCATCGACCTTCCCGGCAACCCGAACTGAGATTTTGACACCACCCTCTCCACTACACATTTGAACCTATTACCTAAAATTTTTGCAAACACCTTATAGTCTGCACACATCAGTGATATGGCTCGGTACTCCCGAAGGGTGGGCTGCCCCTTGACCTTCGGACCAACACACTACTGCTGTTTCCTGCTTCTCCCCCAACTTACCCTTCTCCTTCATACTATTAAAAAACCCTAACTATAAATTCCTTTATAAACGCCCAATGTTGTAAATAAAATTCAAACCGGGAGACCATCAATACCGGGAGCTTTCCCCTTCCTCATTTCCCTTAACGCATTCTCTATTTCCTCTGCCGTAATCGTCCCACCTAAAGACTTTCGATCACTATTTCCTAAATTACACGTCACATACGTACACACCTTGTCCAATGCCCCGTCACCCACCCCCCCACTGTTCCAGTACTTCTCGTACCAAGCCTCCGCCCTACGTACACATGCCTTCGTGGTTCGTATCTCCTGCCCTACTCTATATTTCCCAACCATCTCCGTTACCTCTAAAAAATGGTTTTAGCTGTCAACCGCTGCCTTTGCTTTTGATGCCGCAAAACACACGCTGACGGCTTGTCGCCCCAAAGCACTTCCTCCACCCCTGCCTGCATCCTTAAGCTTGAAACCTTTCATTTTGCAACACCCTCAACCTCCCCTTTAATTTCAGCTATTTCATCCATAGGAAAATTATTCCCACCACCCCCCTCCCATAGCAACCTCTTAACCTATCCTCTAAATAGTTAGCCAGTCCATATTTTAAATTATTAATACGTTTTCCTTCTCTCACATAAAACTTTCTAATCCTTTCCTTTGCGACACTATCCCACCATGTCACAATGTCATCCACTCCCTGTTCTTCCACACTAAGCTCCCTCCATAGGACTGAAAACCCCTCCAACCCCTCCTATCACCTAACACACTTTATTTAATTTCCAATAACTTCTATATATGTCCGCGAGCGTCCCCACCCAACCTCCACCACCACTGGCCCTATGATCTGACATTGTAGCCTCAACAGTACTGAAAGATTTCACGTCCACTCCCTGAGAAAGGTACACTCTATCTAGTCCGCAGATAACCACTCCTAACAAACGTATATTCAGTCTCCCACACCGCTCCCCCAAAGGCATCACGTAACCTAACATCCCTTAATAAATCCCTAAGAGCCACGACATATATCCAGCCCCTCTTGGGTCCACATCAGCCACCCTGATTACACTATTTCCAGTCCCCACCAACTATCGCCACCTCTGGCAGTGCACTTAAGAAAAACACAAGATCCTCACACACAAAATCATTCTTACCTTTATGTTATTTTCTACCGGCGCATACACACTCACAAAAGACACACGCTTAACCGTCCACCACCCATCCACACGCAACACCCTCCCTCCCCCTCCTCCCTCGCTTCTCTGCAAAACAAACGGGCTCGTCTCCCTTATTAAAATTCCCACACCACCTTTTAGACGGGGAGATGGCAGGGTAACTACCCGAAATCCTGCCACCTCCAACACCCTACCCTCTTTGAAATTGTGCTCCTGCTGGAACACAACATCCACTCTAGATTTATTCAGAAAATTACGAACCAATCTCTCTTCATACCGCTACATAACCCATTAACATTTACAGACATACACCTAAGGCCTATTAAAGTTTTTCCCCCCCTGCTTCCTCTTATCACTCTTTACAACTCCAGAGCTTGAATTTAAGTTTGACACCTTCAGAGTGCTCTCTTTCCCTCCCCCCTTCTTCTGGTGCCTCCTATCATGGCTACCACCACCTACACCACTACCTTCACACTTCACCTCAGTCTGTTTCCCAGGCCTTTGTGCAGGCGTAAGGACGTCATCAGAATCTGATGTAGCCGCCCTCTTTCTCGTGACAGTCATGTTACACATATCTTGGTCAGATGTTACCTCTCGATGAACCTCCACCTCCACCTGAGAATGGTTTAATGAGTCCATGGACGACTCCAAACCACCATCACGTCCCAAATTATCATGTCTCAGACTTTCTGGAAGCGACGATTCTCCAATGACACCACGCTCAGATGTAACATCCCTCTCTGGTGGTGACAACGTCTTCAACACCTCCACCAATTCCTCCTCAATCTCAAGAACCTTCTCTTGTACTTGCTCCTCCTTATCCACAGGAGACACCTGATCAGACAGTTGGGGGCGTGACTCCAACTCACCACCAGTCCTGTGTGCCCGATCCACTATCTCGCTCCACAAAATCCCACGCCCTCCATCCGATGTTTGTTCCTTACCTGCCACCTTTGAAGCAGGGGCTGCGACGTCCACCACAGGTCCAGGCACATGTCTTCGCTTGTCACAGGTCGCCGCTATGTGATCATACTCACCACATAGGCGGCACGTACGTCGTTGTCCTGGGTACATTACCATTACCTGCGTCATGAAATCTTGTAGGTACACATAGGATGGTATTGGGTGCCTCAAAGTCATTTTGAGGTTGAAAGAACCCTCTGGAAAACCAGCATAGGCTCCTGCCCCCCCACGTACCATGTTGAGCATAATGCACCGTCCCATACTTCTCGAAAACTTTCCTTATATCCGCCTCGTCCGCCTCAAAGGGAACGTTGCGTAACTTGATCCACGTATAATACCGTGAAACATCTATCATTCTTACAGTGACAGCTGGTGTGACGTTAAGACTCACGTCCTGAAAACCTGGTTTACTTAACGATTCATAAACCGTTGCTGATAGCAGTTTGACGAAAATTCGTTGTCCTCCGTTCAATGCTACACCATACAAGTCACTATCTTGTACTCCATAAGTCTCCCGTATGATCTTTGGCAATAAGACTTGCGCAGAACTGGGCGTTATCGTTCCTTTAAGTAGCTCGATGCCTACAGTATTTATCCTTCATCTCAGACTAACCGCCATCTTGACGATCACAGTGCACCTAAGTTGTCAGCCGAGGTGTGACAGCACCACTTCACACCACTGCAGCCAGGTAACTGACAAGGGCGCTCGCCTACAAACAGCAGAGGGGTGCAGAGCACTACCGCACACTACCGTGGTCAGGCAGCGAATGTCTGGATTTAATTTAAGGTATTACGATGTGAGAAATGTCCGGCCACTGGCAGGTCATGAGCCATTTTAAGAACAGTCTCTCTGCATTGACTTGGAACAACTAAGATGGAATAGTCTATCTCATCTGAATTTAATTTGAATACTGACTTGTACAAGATACCTTTTATATATTCAAATTTATATGAAAAGTTTTTCCTTTGGATAACTTGATTTTGTTTAGCGGCATTATGGCAATTCTGAAGAGAAGGGCAATTATGTTGTAACTTGACAAAGGAGTCCTTCTATATATCTAAAGGCTTAAAGTCAGGGAAAATCAAAGGATGGACAGTAGGAGAAGCCTGGGCTTTGGTCTGAGCCCTAGTCAAGACATTTATGGTATCGGAGGTGATATCTTCACTTTCATCTAACAAGTGAACCTGTGATCCTACTTCCTCGCTTTCGAGAGTAGCATCACTGGTTTTTAATTCCACATGAATATCGCGAGACATTGTCTCATCTGAACTTTCGAGGGGCTTCTCTGACTCTACAGGAAGAGGATCTGAAACACTTATATCCATCTTTGGTGATGAAAGGTCAACCTCAGAAGGAAGAATGGCACCTTTTACATTACCTATTAGTACGGAGCAAGAAGTGATGGGAGCTAGTACAGCTTCAGACCAACCTGTGAACCATTTAGACCTAATGTAACAATGGATGGAAGGAAAAGTGTCTGTACAGCCCAAGTAGTCTGAAAGTATAGCAGAGGAATGAGTTTCTTTAAGATTAGGGAACAGCTTATCAGAAATGACTATACATGTGCATCCAGTGTCTCGTAAAATGGTAGATACATTAAGTCCATTAACTGTTCCTGAACAGAAGGGTGATTGGTCATTACAGTCTTTAAAACATCTTCCAACTTTTTGGACCTTCTTAGAAGGACAATCTGGACGTTTATGTCCCTTAACACCACACAAATGACAAACAGGAATAAAAGAAGTCATTTTACTTTCCACTAGAGGCTTTGATTTCTTAAGGTCTGATGAACCCTTGCCCTTAGGGTTCGATCCCTTTAGGTCTTTATAGGAATTGTGAGCCTCAGCATACAGGTCAGCAGCCTCAGCAACTTCCTCAGCCTTAATCAGGTTACGTTCTCTGATGAATGTTCGTGTCTGATGGGGAAGAGCTGTCAGGAACTGGTCAGCAACCATGAAGTCTCTAAGAGATTCATAATTGTGATCAATTCCTGAACTCTCTATCCAAAAGTCGAACAAACGAAAGAGTGTTACCTGTAACTGCTGAAAGTTGTGGCCAGGCTGTAAGGTGGCATACCTGAAATCTTTCCTGTAAGAATTAGTGGTTTTTTGATATGCTTTAAGGATTGCCTTCTTCAGTAGGTTATAATTACATATGATATCCTGCGACAAAGTTGCATAGATATTCAAGGCTGTACCAGAAAATAACATTCCTAACCTGGTAGCCCAGGTGTCAGCAGGCCAGTCACAGAGGGTAGCGGTATTTTCAAACCTGATAATGTATGAAGTTGTCTTCCCCCTCTGTGAAGGGAGGTAAATTAGGTGTTGGAATATGTGCACTGACTGCACGTTGTTCCATTACTCCTTCCTCTAATTGTTGTTGTGTAAAAGTTATTTTTTTATTCTCTAATTCAAGGTGAAATTTTTCGAGCTCGCGATCCTTTTCTCTCTCTATTAACTCATGCTCTCTAGCTCTTTCCTCACGATCAAGTCTATCATGCTCTTTTTTGTCTTCACGCTCTCTTTCTAACTGTCTTTCTTGGCTTTCTCTTTCAATTCTCTCTCTCTCTCTTTTCTCCTGTCTTTCAAGGTTCTCTTTCTCCTTTTTCTCTTCTCTTTCGATTTTCTCTCTCTCTCTTTTCTCTTTCGATTCTCTCTCTCTCCTTTATTTCTTCTCTTTCCCTTTCTAACTGTCTCTCTTCTCTCTCAATTCTCTCTCTTTCAAGTCTTTCCTGGATCTTAGCACTAATGAAAGATTCTAAATTTTTCCCTGTTATTCCTAACTTACTTCCAGCATTCATCCAAAACTGGTATTCCTCCATGCTTGCAAGAATAACTTAAACTATCAGGGGAAATGAAACGGGTATTAAAGAAAACGGAGGGTTCAATTCCTGCTACGCTCAAACTGTAAATAAACCAGAGGGATCGATCCCTGCTTCAATTAAACAACATGTATTAAATCGAAAACAAAGGGTTCCTATGCCGCACTCCGATCAAACAGTAAGGAGAATGGAGTCCTCTTGGACCATCCAGTCTTCTCAACTTACAAAAAAAATCAAGAGTGTCGTGTGACAGTTCCCTTGATATTTAATAAAGAGCTCAATGAAACAAATTGTCACTGGAAAATCGCCGGGTCCCTAAAGTCCTAATCCTCAAAAGTTTTTCAAGCTCAAAGTGGCAGAATTTAAAATTATAATCCTGCCCTGACTTGACTTACAATAAATTGAGACCATAACAATCACCAAATCTTTAAATACCTGTAAAGTAGTCCTACCTAGAGAAATGATTACTCATGGCTGGTTGGTGACCGCGTCTGTGGTATGCTGCTTTGAAGTTCCAATGGTAAGATTCGAGAATGGAGTTAGAATCTTGATATTCAGTAGAGTTGATCCTGGCAAGGCGCCACTTCTGTGAAGGCTTACTCAGACCTGTAAAACTTCAGACAGTATTAAACTCAGGCTGGCTCCTCCTCATGAGAAAACTTGAAATGAATAAAAAAGAAAATAAAACAACAGACAAACATAAACACTTTAATTATATAGAAATTTAAAAATATCAAACTAAAAACCCTTAAATATGAAATATTAATCCTACATTACAAGAAAATGAAAAAATGAAAAATATAAATGATAACTTAATTCAACGCTAATATATATAGGGGTGTCTTGGCTGTTTCGGAGACCTGTGGTTGTGAAATCAGTAGAGCCTTGCTGAAAGATGGGGATGGGGGTCGCAGTAGTTGGTTAACGACACACTGCTAGTTTTCTTCAACAGTAGATAGAGCCTTGAGTATTTCTATCCCGAAGACAGGAAAGCAGAGGTTCTTAAAAAACCGCGCCGTATGGATGTTGGGTTACGTCCTGCATTTCCCTAACAGGTGAGTACCGGTAAATTTAAATCGCAAAATTGGGGAAGTCTCTGGACGTTCGTCCCTTCTCCATCAGTTTCTCCCTCCGTTGATGACAGTGACCCTCATCTAGGCATAGCCAAGCTGAAAAGATACAGGTTTACACACTGCTTAAGAAATCACTCTCCATGGCAAGTACAATACCTAAAAGATTGTGATTATTACAACAGGTCAACTTAGAGCAAGACTGAAAGGAAGTAATATTATTATTCGTCAAAAGTGGATGCTTTTTCACCGAATAAATTCACTAGAATACAAGCAGGCATTACTTACAGTAGTGTTTGGGAGTCTGTGAGTTCGAGTGATTTACTGGTTTGACAGATGCCCCACAGTCACCTTTCGGGGGTGAGAAGATGGGAGGGGGAGGATAGTGTGGAGCTAGACTGACCTCTACGTTAACAAAGCACAACACACGAGGCCGGCAAACTATCACTTTAGGGGTGGGGGAAAAAAAGGTGGGAGCTTGAGACTTACACCTACCTTAACATAGTAGCCGGCAATGAAACAATTGGTACTATATACTCCCCCTCAATTCCTATCTAATGAACTTTTCCTTGCCCTACATCCGAACCTAAGCCGTCCCAATGGGGAGGAGGCAAAAGGACACCTCCATCCATTGGGACAAACTGTTCCCAGTCCTTTTCAAACGTGCCGAGGCGAGTCAAACCTTATACCCTGCCACCTCGAGCACTCCCACCCTCCCTGAAATTATGTCCTGAGAAACTACACCACCTTATGAAAGTAAGAGCATACGAAAGCATTTCCTCTTCACACCAGTACACAGTCCATTCACATTCACAGTCATCACTTAAGGCCTTTCAAAGCTTCCAACCCTTTCTCCTCTCCAACCTCCCAAAGGGCCCCCCTGCCCCAGGGTCAACATGTGGGTTTTCAAACCCTCACCCCCCCCCCTTTTTTTCCCAAAGCCCCTTACCTGCTGTCTCGAAATTATACATCCTTCCTCCCAACCTCTGCGGGCTCAGGACATCATCTGGGGTCTGACCAGCCGCCCTCTTCCTCGTGACACCCTCTAACCGCCATACTTTCTTCCGAAAATTCCCCCACATGAACATCAACCTCTACGTGACCTGTCCACAGAGCACGGTGACTCCTCTCTGTGCCTGCAGTTATCCTCCTTCTTCTCGTGCCTGTCCTGCCACACTCTCCTTTCAACTCAGTCACCATTCACGGAACAAGCCATTTCCTCGCCCGGAAGAGTAAGTTTTCAATAACCTCGTCGAGCTCCTCCTCCAGCTCCTCGCACCTCCTGCTGATTAGCACTTCCTCCCCCGTCACCGCAAAGTGGCCTTTTTGGCTCCACACAACTCGGCCTTCACCCATCATGCACCACAAGAAACTCTTTACAATTTCACTCCACAGACGGCCATCCTCATTTTCCTTGGAATTCTCCTCAACGAAATCCACACTAGTAACTGGTGTTCACCTGTTTGCACCGGCGCCCTCCACTGCTCCCACCGTCGCCAGCCATATGATCTACTCCCCACCAACCTGCATGTCGCGCTGCCCAGCATACGCCACTAGAATTTGGGTCCTAAATCCGGCATCACGACGTAGACGGATGGGTGCGTCAATGTCATTTGGGAGAATGTACCCTCCGGACGTCCCATGTACGCACCTGCCGCCACTTGCCTTGGTTGCCAGATGCACGGTACCATAAGCTGCAAACACCTTCCGTAAGTCCTCCCGTCAAAGCCTCGAAGGGGACATTTACAACTTCACCACGTATAGTGCGAGAGACGTCTATGAGTCGCACTTTGACAGCTGGAGTTACATCAATACTCACATGGCCAATTTCGTCACTAAGACTTACACAGCCGTCGATTTACTTGACGAATGACGATAGGCCCCATTCAGGGCACACCATAACCCACATCCCTGCCATCCATACGTTCCCTGATGATTGTCGGAAGTAACACACCTGCACGTAGAGGGGAAATCGCCCCACGAAGCAGCTCAACGCCGACAGTGTTCACCCTACGTCGAACTCAGCGCCATATTGTTGCTATGAGAGCTCTCCTGACAAACAGCAGAGGGGTGCCGAGACAACCTCGCTCCACCGCAGTCAGGCAGCTAAATTTGAGCTGTATGGATATACAGACAGGGGTTGATTTCAGTTTTGTTTATTTTCATATTTTGGATAAGAAGGTATTGTTAGGGATACTATGTAAAGTTCTAGTAAGATTCTATGAAGGTTTGGTATTATTTTGAAATAATTGGGGAGAAATGGTATTATTAACTGACATAACTTGTATGTAAATATTTTAAGTCAAGGTGTATTAGGCTTTGTCAGTTCTATTCTATTCTATTTGATTCGCCGGTAATCCCGGCCCGGGTCTCTTCCATTTGGTGACCCGCATTGGCTCCCCGGTAGGGAAGTGACATTTATCGTTACTTGCACTGCGTTGGCAGGTCTTCAGCAGGAAGGGGGGGTACCTCACCGGCCCTATGGCCAGATGACGTACCAAACGTTAGTGTGCACTAACAGTGGCTGGTGTGCATTGCAATGGAGGCCCAAAGCAGGCCCTCGCAGCAACTTCAGCGGGGAGGCGGATGACAGTGCAAGGACTGGAAGTAAGGTTTCCAAGTCCCTGACAGCTAAGTACACAAGATGTGCTGCCTCATCCTCTCGGTCTGCCCTACTGGGGTCATGGGAAGTGTCTACGCGAAGGGCATCGTAGCCGGGCAGTCTAACAGGTAGTGCACCAAGGGCTGCGGAACCATTCGGTCACAATGGGCACAGAGCTCCTCTCGTGCCTGTTTCAACAATCCGCGCAGTGGTGGGATACCCCTAAGCGTAGGCCGGGGATATGCACCCTCAGTTCCCTGGACTGTGTCCGAAGACTTGGAGGGGCACCCGTGGGTCCCTGACATACCAACAGAGGCTCCGTGACTCCCCAGGGTCAGGGAATGGGCGCCTCGCCGCACCAGCAGCCAACAGCGCAATCTGCTGAGGCTGATGGAGATCGCAGCACGTGGCTGTGCCCGAGGTTGCAGTCCTAGCACCTCATCTGCAGCATCATTGCCAGGGATACCCACATGGCACGGATCCAGTGATGGTAGCCCTGCGACCCTGGGCCATGAGAGTCTGCCATTCCCCGGATGGATGTGATTAGTGTATGTTGTCCTTTGGCTCTCTGTGCATAAGCGCTTGGATGCTGCCTTGGAATCAACGTGGATGATGGGGGGATGCTGATGGTCTGCAAGAGCTGTCGCAGAGCTTGTTGGATGGCAAAGAGTTCGGCCTGGAGGATGGTGCAATGGTCTGGGAGGGCGCCAACCTGCTGTCAGATTGCTGTGGAAACATCCAGCAGCTGTGCGGCCTGCCACTGGGTCTCTGGAGCCATCAGTGTAATATGGCACACACCCTGGGCCTTCCGCACCCACAATGCTAGCCGAGCAAGGTGGTGCAGAATGTCCCCGGGTGCAATGCCTCTTGCTGTCTGGTAGGGTTGTCCAGCTCACGCAAACACTCTGGTGCCCAAGGGGGTGGCACCGTGTAGTTCGCTGCCAGTCTGTGCAGCCTCCCGCCTGGAGCAATGTCATGGGCAAGAGCTTCGTGTGGCATCTGCTACCGACCACATCCATCGGCGGCCGGGATGCAGTGGAATGACCTGTCCCTGGCGGACCCGTAAATCTCTCATCAGTTTGTCAGCCCCTGGGAGTCGGAGATACATTGCAATCCTCCTGGCAGCTACCAGTTGGATCCTGTCCTTCAAGAGGCTGTAAGCTGCACCTCAAGGTTCAGAGCCACTGCATTGGCCACCTAGGAGCCCCCCATGGCCCGTACAGCTGTGTTCTGGATGACACAGAGGGATTTGATGTTTGTGGGTCTGGCTGAACCAGAGCAAGTGCCCCATAGTCAATGGGAACGTATTGCCTGGATTGTAGAACAACCTCATGACCTCGGAGGCTGGCCCCAACCCTAGGGTTGGCCATGGCACTCAATGCCCTGACCCTCTGCAGAGCCCTCTCTTTAATGTGGCGCACATGTTTCTGGAAGGTGAGGTGCCTGTCAATGTAGATGCCAAGGTACCTATAACTGTGAACCCACTCCAGGTCGATGCCCAGGACCCGCACCTCTGAACTGGGCACCTTGGTGCAAAGGATCATGGCTTTGGATTTGCGCAGATATCTTGAGTCCCAAGTGACGGCAGGTGGAAGCCAGCAGATCGAGGTCCTCCTGGGCACGCTGCAAAAGCCGGCGCTTTCCTAGGTACGAAAGTGCCAGGTCATCGGCATAGCTGAGGAGGATGGTGCCTCTGGAGAAAGGCAGGCACACCAGCTGTGCATCAGTACATTGAACAGGGTGGGACTAACACCCCGCCCTGTGGAGTGCCGTTGTCCAGGGTCTTGAGAGAAGAGGCATGCCCCTGGAAGCGTACCCGGGCCCGCCTGTCCTGGAGATAGGAACGAAGCCATGAAAGCAGCCTGCCTTAATCCCCCTGCGGGCCAAGAGTGAGAGGATGGCAGGTGCACTGGCTAGCTCAAAAGCTTTCTCGAGGTCAAGAAGACAACAATGTGGGGTTGGGCATCCCACCCAATGCCGGTCAGTAGAGTGGTAAGGCTTTCGAAAGTGCCCACCTCGTCCTGGT
>NW_026505998.1:0-25617 GCF_026875155.1 Cherax quadricarinatus
TGAGTGTAATAGGGGTGGGAACCCTTTGGTGGACACATTAAACGCCGGGACGTTTTACATAGGGGTGGGGGTACCTTGGCTGCAGTTAAACGCCCCCGCGTGTCATGGGATGGGAAAACCCTTTGGTAGACACGTTAAAAGCCTGTGACGTGTAAATGGGGGTGGGATACCCTTTGGTGGACACTTAACGCCGTGACGTGTACTGGGTGGGATACCCCTTTGGCTAGCACGTTAAACCCGTGACGTGTACTTAGGGATGGGATACTTGGCTAGACAGTTAAAAAGCGTGGGCGTTGTACATAGGGTTTGGGGTACCCGGTAGACACGTTAAACGCCGTGACGTTTTAATAGGGATGGGATACCTGGGGTAGAACGTTAAAAAGCCGTGACGTGTTTCATAGGGGTGGGATACTTGGCTAGACACGTTAAACGCCCGTGACGTTTACATAGGGGTGGGATACTTGGCTAGACACGTTAAACGCCCGTGGCGTGTACTAGGGGTGGGGATACCTTGGTAGGGCACGTTAAAGCCCGTGACGGGGTACATTGGGATGGGATACCTTGGCTGAACGTTAAACGCCCCTGGCGTGTACATAGGGGTGGGGATACCTTGGCTAGACACGTTAACGCCGTGCGTGTACATAGGGTGGAATACCTTGGCTAGAACGTTAAACGCCGTGACGTGTACATAGGGGTGGGATACCTTGCCTTAGACACGTTTAAACGCCCGTTTACGTGTACATAGGGATGGAATACCTTTGCTAGACCGTTAAACGCCTGTGACGTGTACTAGGGATGGAATACCTTGGTAGACACGTTAAACGCCCGTGACGTGTATAGGGGTGGGATACCTTGGTGACACGTTAAACGCCCGTGACGTGTACAAAAGGGGTGGGATACCCCTTTGGGTAGACACGTTAAACGCCCGTGGCGTGTACATAGGGGGGGGGATACTTGGCTAGACACGTTAAACGCCGTGACGTGTACATGGGATGGGATACCTTGGCTAGGAACGTTAAACGCCGTCGCGTGTACATAGGGGTGGGATACCTTGGTTTGACACGTTAAACGCCGTGACGTGTACATAGGGAGGGGATACTTGGTAGGGCACGTTAAAAGCCCGTGGCGGGTACATAGGGGTGGGATACCTTGGCTAGACACGTTAAACGCCGTGACGTGTACATAGGGAAGGGGAAAACCTTGGCTAGACACGTTAAACGCCTGTGACGTGTACATAGGGATGGAATACCTTGGTTTAACATTTTAAAACGCCGTGAGTGTACAAGGGGGGGGTTACCTTGGCTAGACACGTTAAAGCCCGGCGTGTACTTAGGGGTTGGGAAATTACCTTGGCTGGGACCCTTTTTAACCCCCTTTGACGTTTTCATAGGGATGGGTACCTTGGTAGACACTTTTAAAAACGCCCGGGGCTTTTGGTCATGGGGATGGATCCCTTGGCTAGACACTTTTTAAAGGGCCTGTGGGGGTGTCATAGGGAGGAATCCCTTGGTTGAACTTTTAAAACCCCCGGGGGGTTGTAATAGGGGGGGGGTTTTCCTTTGGCTAGACACGAAAAACCCCCGTGGCGTTGTACTTGGGATGGAATCCTTGGCTGGGCACTTTAAAAACCGCGTGGCGTGTACATAGGGATGGGTTTACCTTGGCTAGAAACTTTTAAACGCCCGTGGCGTGTAATAGGGGTGGGTTTACCTTGGTTTAGACATTTTAAACCCCCGAGGGGTGTACATAGGATGGAATACTTGGCTAGACACTTTAAAAACCCCCGGGCGTGTACATAGGGTGGGTTCCCTTTGGGTGACATTTTTTAAAACCCCCGGGGATTTGTTCATAGGGAGGGGGATACCTTGGCTAGACCTTTAAAACCCCCGTGGCGTGAAACATAGGAGGGGGATCCCTTGGGCAGACAGGGTTTTTAAAAGCCGTGACGGGTAATGGGATGGGAAAATTTGGTTTGCCGAAAAAAAGGGCCCGTGCGTTTTCATGGGGAGGGGTTTCCCCTTGGTAGACACTTTAAAAACGCCCGTGACGTGTAATAGGGATGGGATCCCTTTGGTTGCAGGGGTTAAAACCCCCCGTGACTTTAAACTTGGGGAGGGGGTTCCCAAAAACGCAAAACCGAATAATTTATTTGTTCATAACTTTTTTTTTGGGTAATCGCTTGGTTAAGACCTTTGAAGGTGAGGACAAAAATTGTTTGCGAGGGGCTTTTGGATCAGGGGTTAGAGTTACTTCCCTCATTTTTAAACTTGTTACTTTTTCAGTTTTCCGGTGCTGTTTGATCCTACGAGTTTAAAAATTTTCCCTGGTAAATTTTTTGGGGGGTTTTTTTTTTTTTTTTTTTTCCAAAAATTCACATGTGTAAACAGGGAATTTATAAAAAAGTGTGTTTTAAAAATGGGGACGCTGATTTCCCCCTTTCAAAAAATTTTGTGATGGGGGTGGGGCGCGGCCGTGGAGTGATCCCACACGGGGGAGGCCATAGTGAATTAATTTTGAAAAGAAATTGGTTTGGTTAAAATCGTTTGAAATTTCCGGCGCCCATAAAGGGCCAAATAATGGGGTGATTCAGCTCGAAATTTGAAATAGGAACCCGTTTTTAAAACGCCCCCTGTAAGAATTTGGGACGGGAAAAATTTTGGGGGGACCCCCCAAAAAATTACGGGTGGATGGTAAAAAAATAAGGGGGGGACTTTCCCTTCCCAAAAAGGGAAGTACCCCTTTTGTCCTTTCTTTAGATTTCTCAGGGCCCGTAGGATTTTATTGTTAGGAAAAGCATTGGGGGGGTGACCAAGTAAAAAATTAAAATGATAAGATTGGGTATAAAATTTATTTTTTAATGATAGGGTTTTGGGAAAAAAAACCCTTTTAGTCTCTCTAAAAAAATTTTCCCTTTTTAAACCTTTTTAACGGGGGGGGTTTCCAAAAATTCATATATAGTTTCCCATTTTTATAATTTCCCAAATTTTTGGGTTTTTAAAGTTTAATATTGCAGTTTTTTAATTTTTTTAGGTCAAGTTTTTTTGTGAGAGGGGTTTAAAGGAGTGGGCATGGGGAGGGGGAAGGGGGACAGTTCGGGGGACCTACTGTTGACAAAGCCCACTTACCTCACCCAAAATTTACTTGAGGTAAAAAATTGGGAAATCCCCTAAAACCTCATGCAGGTAATTTCTCAAATAATAAAAAATTTAAAAATAATAATAAAAATAAAAAAAATTTAAAAATTTAAAAATTTAATAATAATCTAAAAATTTAAAATAAAAATTTTTAAAATAATTAATAAAAATTTAAATTTTAAAATAATAATAAAAATTTAATAATAAAAAAATTAATAAAAATAATAATAATAATAATAATAAATAATAATAAAAATTAAAATAATAAAAATAATAATAATTAAAAAATTTTTAATAATAATATTAATAATAAAAATTTAAAAATTAAAAAATTTAATAATAATAATAATAATATAAAAATAATAATATTAAATAAAATATTAAAAATTTAAATAATAATTTTTTTTTCTTTTTTTAATTTTTTTTTAAAAAAAAATAAAAAAAATAATAATAATTATAATAATAAAAATAAAAATTTTTAAAATTAATAATAATAAAAAATTTATAATTAATAATAATTTAAAAAATAATTTTAAATAATAAAAAAATAAAAATAAAAATAATTAATTTTAATAAAAATTTAATAAAATTTAAAAATTTAATAATAAAAAATTTAATAATATATTAAAAATTTAAAAATAATAATTTTAATAATAATAAAAATTTATTAAAAATTAAAAATAATAATAAAAATAAAAATTTATAAAAAATTTTAATTAATAATAAAATAATAAATAATAAATTAAATAAAAAATAATAAAAATTTAAAAAATAAAAATTAAAAATTTTAATAAAAATTTAATTTAAAAAGAAAAAAAATTTAAAAAATAATAAAAATTAATAAAAAAATAAAAATTTAAAAAAAAAAATTAATAATAATTAAAAATTTAATAATAAAAAAATAAAAATAAAAATTTAATAAAAAAATTTTTAAAAATTTAATTAAAAATTAAAAAAATAAAAATTTAAAAATAATAATAATAAAAACCCACCCTTGGTTTAATAAGGGAGCTGTATAAAAGAAACAAATAATGCTAAAAGGTTCCCCCCGGTTAGAAATACAGAAAAATTTAAAGGAAATAAACTGGATTTTAAACATTCCAGAAATTAAGGGTTTTTAACTTTTTGAAAAGATAAAACCGGAAAACGTACAGTGTATTTGCAGAGTTTTTTTCTCCCCTTTTATTTATGCGGGAAAAAATTTTGTCTCTCGGTGTAAAATTCAGTTATGTGTCTAGTGTTTGTCAGATTTAATCTTTTTAACAATTGGGTTTTAAAGCGTTAAACCCTTGTGGGTAAATTCAGCACAAAGACCGGCTGGAGGCTTGATACCCCGGGTGAGAACATTTCACGGGGGCTCTTCGGGACATTCCCAGAAAAAGTAATGTATCTTCAGGGTTTTAATAAAAGTGGTCTCTATCCCTTTAAGTAAGAGAATTTTTAAGTCTTTTAATTTATTAAAAAGCTTAAAGTTTAAATAATTTTTGTCTTCGAAATTTCCCAAAAAGGTGATTGCCTTGTCTAAATTTTTCCCCCATTTTAAAAAGTTTTTAAATTTTTAAAACGCAGGGGGGAAAATTTTGCCTTTGGGATAAAATTCAAATTTCCCAAAAATGAGTTTTTTTTATTTTGGGCCCTTTTCCCGGAAATTTTTCGGTGTTTTACTATATTTTTTCATTATCTTCTTTCCTTAACAAGTAAATAAGGTGTCCGGGCCCCAAAGTGAAAAAAAAGTATAAACATTGGGGGTTTCCCAATCTCTCGGGAATTTATATATACAGGGGGACCCCCCCCTTTAACGATCACTCCGAATGCGACCAATTATGTAAGTGAAATTTATAAAAAGTGCGTTTGTACGGGTATTTTTGGGGGGGTCTTGAAAAGGGAAATAATCTATTCAAATTTTTTTTTATGGGAAAAAAAATTCGGCCCAGTATGGCACCTAAACTTCTTCTGGAAAAAAAAAATATCTTTAAACCCGGGGGTCCACGTACTTAGATATTACCTTTTTTCCCGGGATTTTGGTTTTACAATATTCTTGACTGGGGTGCCACAGGGTTTTTGGCAGCCTCAAGACCTCGTCCCTTTTAAATTAAAATTTAAAAACCTAACAAACAACCCGTTTACACCGACAACCCATGAAATTTAATTATCCCAAAAATTTTTTTTGTGCTTGCTGAAATTTGAGGTAAAAATCAGTTTAAAAATATGGAAAAAAAGGAAGTTTTCCTCGAAAAACTTCAAAAATTGATAATTTAAAAAAACAGATAAAAAAATGTTAGAAAAAAAACCGACTGGGGCCCATCAAAGGCTTTCAAGTTTTCCCAAAACACCCTTTTAAGTTGCGATATTTCCATGTATTTGTAAGCTCAAAGGATAGAGATCGCATAGTATCGCAAATTCCGTATGGGCCAAAAATTAAATAAACGAAAGCGACAGATTTTAAAAATAATGTTTCACTATAAAAAAGGGGTTTTTTAAAAAAAATAAAAGTTTTAAAGTTTTGTTATTTTTAAAGTTAAATAGTTTTCACTGGACTGTTACTTTATCACAATAGTCGGTTATCAGCGAGAGCAAACTTTTACAGCCCGGGCCCCAAAAGGGAAAAAAACTATGTTTTTTGGGCAGCCCAGAAACATGTTGGCCCACACGTACTGAAAGTCGGTCAATTTTTTTAAAAACTTGGCCCTTTCTTACTTTTGAAGGTCAAAATTTTGGGCCCCAAATGGATTTTAAACAACGGAATTCTTTTAATTTTATGCCCAAATGACGAAAAAATTTAAATGTCCCCGGTTTTTCTTTGTGCTTGGTGATCATTTAGTAAAGGGCATCCCGTGATCCTTAGTATCCCCCAAATGAGGAAACCAATGAGCAAGTTTGGTTTTCGGGGAAAAATATATTTAAAATGGTGGAACCTACCAATCACTTGGGGCTGCACGGATGTCCATTATCGGGTTTGTTTCGAGGGAAAAGGTTTAGTATTCCCTACCCCGGGGGGCGGGTGGGGGGGGGGGGAAAATTTTGGTGCTGGTCCAAAAATTTACTACACGTCAATAATATCGAAAAACCTCAATAACTGCTGCGGGAAATTTTTTGGGGTCCCCAGCCCAAGGAGATAATTTACTAAAAAATTTTATATATTTATATATTTATATATATTTTATATATTATATTTATATTATATTTATATATAAAATATATTTTTATATATATATAATAAAACTTTTTATATATTTTAATTTTATTTTTCTAAATTTTTCCACGAGGAAATGGAAAGCCCATAAGGGTCTTTACCCCCGCCAGAGGAAAAATCAAGGGGAACCGGGGAAGGTAAAGGGCCCAGCACAAATTTCCCCTTTGGATCATAACGCCTCAAGCCCCCAAGGACCCCCCTCCCCTTGAAGGAAGGATCCCTGATTAGCTAGGTAAGGCAATGGGGGGGAGTTATCGAGGAATGAAGGGAAAGTTGTGCCACTGCCCCGAACACCCCCGGGGGTTAAAGACCCAAAACCCTTTTTTCTTTGGCTTAAATGGTGGCGGATTCATAACCCCGAGGGTTGCGCATTTGAAACCCCTAATGGACAGACTTGGCAGAAACCCCGTGCTGGTGACACGGTTCAGGGGTTTTACTATTTAGGGCCCCAAAAACAGAGGCCACCCCAAGCAATGCTGCCTTTTAAAAATTAACCGGGAATTCCAAAACGCTTATAACCCCTTTTCCCTTAAAAATATTACAATCTTCCGGGAGTATAAGTACTGTTTTTAAAATTTCTTTCTTAAAAGTAAAGTGACATACATGATCGGGTTTAATGGTCAGAAAAATTTTGTGGAAAGGGTTTCCCAAGGGTTAATCCCCTCCGAGGCTTGGTCTGGGGACCAGCTCCCCGGGTTTTTTTCCAACTCTTTCTGCCCTAAAAGTTCTCGGGTGGGGCCCCGGGTTCGCCGGCTAATTGTTTGGCAGCTGTTTCGCCCCTCACTTTTCTTGTCTTTTGCTTTTTAAAGAAAACGGGGAAGGGCGGAGGAGGGGAAAAGACGGGATTGAGAAAAATTGGGACTGGAAAGGGTTTAGGGGTGAAGGTTGTGGGTGTGTGTGTTTTTTCCATTTTGGGGGTTGCTTTGGTGTCGAATCACAGCCCCGGCCCCCGACTCCTCGCTGGTCGAACAAAGGGAGATGCGATGAAGTTCCATTGAACTTTATGAAATTCTTCTTAAAGTTTATTTTTAAAAAACCTGCCCCCAAAGGTTACTTCACGGGTGTACTCACCTATTTTGGGTTGCGGGGTTCGGGGCCCATGCCCCGGGCCCCCTGTGTGTGTGTTGGGGGTTTTTTGTGTGGGTGTGTGTGTGGGGGGGGTTGTGGTGTGTTGTAAATTTTATGTGTAAATTGTTGATCTGTTGGAAGGTTCGTTTAAAGGGGAATTTTGGTTTGCAGGGAAAACCCCAATGGATTTGTTTGGGGGGAGGTGTTTGTTGAGAATATTTTGGTTTACAGGAAAACCCCCTCCCCTGTCTGCGCCTCGGGGTCTGTAGGGGGGGTTGCCGGAATCTGAGGCAGGGGAACCCCCCAGTTTTGGGCCCTAGTCGGGGGGTAAAATCATTTGACTTCTTGGTTGGCAAGGGACTTTACTATAAATGTATTACGAATTAAAAAATAAAATATTTTATATATATTTATATATATAAAATATATATTATTTTATATATATATATAAAATTTAAAATTTATTATTATCTAAAAAAGGGAAATTTTGTTGACGGGGCCGTCTTACCCAACCTTAAAAAATGCGAAAAGGATGTTTGGTTTAATGTGCGTTTTTTTTGGGGTTGCTTATTTTTCCATGTTCTAAACCCTTATGAATGTGTCCCCTTTTTCCCTTACGAGTCATCTTTTGGTAGCGCACTCGGGCTCACATTTGGGGGAAACCATGATGCGATCCCGGGTACAGGTGGAAAATTGGGGCTTTGGTTTTATCTTAAAAAAACCCTTTTTGTCCCTGTTCATCTATCAGAAGGGGTTTTGTTAGCCAAAGGGAGTTTAGGTCGCATCCTGGGGAAAAATTTTAACCAAGGGAAAAAGGGAAATGCTCTACAAAACCCCAGGACTTTCTTATAGTATGTAAATAAAAGTTGGATAGGTGGGTAAAATTGAAAAGGGAATTGGTAAGAAAAAATGGTTTATTATTATTATTTTATTTTTTTATATTTTATTATTATTATTATTATTATTATTTTTTTATTATTTTATTATTATTGTTATTTATTATTATTAATATTATTTTTAAATTAATTATTTTAAATTTTTATTATTATTATTATTATTTTTATTATTATTTAGTTTTTAAACACTATATATTTGTCTATTTTTGTCTATTTCTCTGTTTTTATAATGTTCCCTTTTTCCTTTTTTATCTTTGGGGAAAGTTTCCATGGCTTTTCCCTCTCCCCCTTTATTTCTTAGTTTGGCACCATTTTTGGTTGAAACATGTGACCTTTATGGGTTTTGTAGGTGGGGGGTTCCTACCACGCTGTGTTTGCAAGGGTTAGCCCAACTTTTTAATAAATTGTTCCGAAGCTTCCCATTTTAGGGTTTCGTATCCCCATTTCCTTTATTTGTAATTTTGGCATCTGCGTCAAAATTATTCAGTTTTCTGGTGGTTGGCTTTTTCCCTCTTCCTCAGGGAAAATGTTACGGAGGAAAACCTGGGGAAAATTTCTCAATCTTTTTCCACATTTTTTTTTTTTGGACAAATAGGCGAGGAAAATGGGCCCGGGGGAAAAATAGGCCGAGGACAAATGGCCCGAGGCCCAAATGGGCCGAGGATAAAAATGGGAAAAGCGGTCTGTCTGGCTTCAGAAGAGGGGAAGTTTAAAAACCTCCCCCTTTTTTTTCCACTGAATGCCCACCGGGGTTTAGCGCTTTTAAAGGGAAGGGCCAAAAATTTAAAATTAAATTTGGGAGGGTTTTCTTGGGGTGTTTTCTCCTTTTCTGGTTTGTCCAGTCTAAAAGATTTGGACTAACGATATCCCAATCTCACAGAACTTTGTGGGGGGTCTGGTGGGAAATCGTCGTTTTTCCTGTGCCATTTGGGTTTTGCTGGGTCAGAGTGGGGGGCCCCCTGGGGGATGAAATGATACTGATTTTTTCCCTTTCCCTGGGGGCTGTCCGGGGGGTGACCCCCCTCCCCCCCCCCGGCCCTTGACGGGCCCTCGCTTTTGGAACGGGGTCTCACCCATCGGCTTTTACTGCCGGGTCGAAAGCAACCCGATGTACGAACTTCGTGCAAGGTTTTAAAAAATTCTTTTTTCATTTTTAGATTGTATAATAAAGTGTGGGTGTGTGTGTGTGTGTGTGTGTGTTGTGTGTGTGTTGTGTGTGTTGTGTGTTTGGGGTTGTGTGTGTGTGTGTTTTATGTGTGTGTGTGTGTCTGTGTGTGTGTTTTATGGGGGTGGGTGTATTTTGTGTGGGCTCACAGGTTACGCTTTTTGGGGTTTGGAGTACAGTTCTGGCCCCTCCGGGGGGAGCCTTAAACCCCCTGGACCCCACGCGCATGCTTTGTGCTCGTGGTACAGGAATCCATTTTCAAATGTCTTGCGTACGCCCTCTTATTTCCCTTTTCCTTTGTGTTCTCCCAAATTTGTTTTATTTCGGTCTTTCATAGGGAAAAAGCGGTGTGTTTTTTGTTTAGTAGACGGAGAATCCCCGGTGAGGGTTAAAAAGATTCTCCCCTGTCAACATTTGATAATATTTAGTTTTTTTACCAGTGAAATAAAAATAATAATAATACTAATAAAAAAATAATAAAAATTTAATAATAAAAAATAATAATAATTAATAATAATAATAAAAATTAACAGCAACAAAAAACAATTATTATTTTTATTATTTTTTTAAATATTTTTATTATTATTTTTTATTATTATTATTATTTATTATTTTATTATTTTTTATTATTTTTATTTATTTTCTTTGTATGTTTTCCGTCTGTTACTCGATACATCTGTGTTTTCCCTTTGGCAAAATTTTTGTTTTATAATTTATCTTTGTAAGGGTTTCGATTCTGTTATAAGCGAGTTGTGTTTAGGGATAAAAATTTATAGTGTAGTGATGGGTCCGTGATAAGTCTTTTTTGCGGGAGGGGCGGGGGGGGAGGGCCCGGGGAAAGGTAGAGGCCGGGGGGGGTAGAGGGCCGGGGAGGTGAGGCGGGGGGGGTTTGAGGCCGGGGAGGTAGGGGCCCGGGGGGGAGGTAGGGGCCCGGGGAGGTAGAGGCGGGGGGGGTTAGGGGCCCGGGGGGAGGTAGAGGGGGGGAGGTAGGGGCCCGGGGAGGTAGGGGCCCGGGGGGGGGTAGGGGCCGGGGGATAGGGCCGGGGAGGTAGGGGCCCGGGGTTTTTGAGGCCGGGGAGGTAGGGGCCCGGGGAGGTAAAAGGCCCGGGGAGGTAGGGGCCCGGGGGGGGTAGAGGCCGGGGGGGTGGGAAGGCCGGGGAGGTAAGGCCGGGGAGGTAGGGGGCCCGGGGAGGTAGGGGGCCGGGGGAGGTAGAGGCCGGGGGGGTAGAGGCCGGGGGGTAGGGGCCCGGGGGGGGGAAGGGGCCCGGGGGGAAGGTAGGGGCCGGGGAGGAAAGAGGCGGGGAAATATTTTTATTTTTTTTAGATAAAAATTGTAGAGGAACAGCGTTAAAGAAAAAAAAAGGCAAAATACCGGACAAAGGGGGCCCTTGTGGGGCCTGGTGGGGCCCTTGTGGGGCCCTGGTGGGGGGCCCCCGTTTGGGGCCCCGGTGGGGCCTTGTGGGCCTTTTTTCCCCCTGTAGTCCCCCTTTATCTCGTCCTTAGGGCTGAAATTTTTTTCTATTTTTAAATCTTTCCCCTTTATCCACACTCTTGCTTTCTACCCTTTCCCCCATCCCCTTTCTTTTGTGCCCCTAAAATACCTCCCTATTTTACTACCACCCGGTTTCTTCCCCTACCCGCCCATACCAATTTCCCCAGTTACTTCCATACCCGCATACCACTACCACATTTCTTTCCCCTTACCAGCTATTTCCCTTCCACGTTAATTTCCCCTACCAGCTATCCACTACCCAGTTATTCCCTTCCCCGCTTCCACTACCACAGTTATTTCCCCTACCAGCTATTCCCCTACCCCCAGTTAATTCCAATACCAGCTTACCCCTTCCCCAAACCCCCGTTTCTTCCTCTCTTTGGGCCCGTCCCCGCCCCTTCCCTCGCCTAAAATTTATGGTTCCTTCACTCTTTTGAGTTAAATGTGATTTTTTTAAAAGGTCCCCCCTCGGGGCCCAAAATTTTGTGTAAGTCCCTTTTTGCCCATGGGGGGTTATCTGTGTAACTGGGCGTGTTAGAAATAAAAATTTTGCTAAAAAAATGTGATGTTGGGAATGATGTTACCCCCCCAAGGGTTTACCCCCCCCTTTTATGGAAAAATATGGGGTAAGAGTATAAAGGCAACGCTCTCGCCCTTTAAAAAAACCTGAGTTTTTCCAAAGGTTGATCCCCGACCGAATAGAAATGTGGCGTGTTTTCTTAACCCGCTGTCGTGTGCCAAACCCGCAGTAAGTCCCCGGGTGTTAAAAGATGGTGTGGGTCGCAGTGTGGGACAAGACTGAAGGACCCCACTGGAAATAAGACAAAAGTCCCCCCACGTTCTAAACCCCCCTTGGGTTTTGGGGGCTGGCTAAACCTTTGGGTTAAAAAATCCCCAGAATTTTTTTTTCTTTTAAAAGCACAGGGAGAAAAGGTTTTTGCGTGAAAAAGGAGGGAAGCCCCCCCGAAACCCCCTTTAAAAGGGTTATATAATTTCCCACAAAAGAGGTTCTCATTAAATGTCAGTGTAATTTCCCCCACATTATTTGCCCTTTTTCCATTATTCCCCAAAATAGATTCTATTTAATAAAAAGATTATTTTCGAGGTAATTAAAGGGGCTGTTTTACATGGGTATCGGTAGTTTGTCCGACGAGCCCCATTATTGCATTTTTGACAACGTACAAAACGCCCAAATTTTAAATTACAATAAAAAAAAATATAGGTCAGGAACCCGTTTTATACCCAAAATGTTAATGTCAGTACTGTTTGTAGGTCAAACAAAGGGTTGCGGCTCCGGAAAAGGTACAAGGATTTTTATACCTTTAGAAAACTGCCCTGTAAATATTAAAAAAAACCCAGGGGGGTTTTTAGCAGACCCGCTCTTATTAATTTTAAACTTCCCCACACACACAAATTTAGGACACCCTTTATGCCGTCAGTATAAAAAATTCCGGGGAAATCGGAACCACCACCCCGGTGTTAAGCCCCCCAGGGCCCCCCCCCAGGGCCCCCCCCCTTAATTTTACCCCCAAAAAAGGGAAGGGCCCCAAATCAAAAACCCCCCAAATGAAACCCCCCCAAAAGTAAAGCCCCTTTGGGAAAGGGTAACCCCCCCCCGGAAATTTGAAAAATGGAAAAAGAAAAAGGGGAAAGGGAAAAATTGGAAAAAAGGAAAAGAAGGAAGGGAAATCAGGGAAAGTAGCTGAGAATTACGATAAATTTTCCCTACTTAACCTTTTTTCGTGAACAATATAAGAGTTTGGAGGAAAACCAACAAGTGTTCCCCGTCATAAAGAGGAGGAGCAAAAACAGTGTTTCCCCCTCATTTAAAAAATTTAGGGAACACAGTTGCCCTTTTCTAATTGAGGTTGGGAGTTGATGGAGGAGGTCTTGCTTTTCCAGGAGGAGATTAGGAGGTTTAAGGTCGCCTCATTTTGGGGGGTGGGGTTAGTGAGGGGTGAGGTTGGGGTGGAAATTGTGGGGAAAGAGGCTTCTAGCAGGGGAGGGCAAGGGCTGTCTCTCGCTTTTTTGGGGGGCTGTAGGTGGGGAGGTAGCAAAAGGTTCCGGGAGTGAGGTGCACCCAGCACCCGCCCAAAGTGGCGAAATGGTTCACAGGAAAGGGGGGGGCGCTTTTAGAAAAAAGGAAAAATTAAGAGTGAAGATTGAAAAGGGAGGAAATCGCTTCTTTGTTTTTAGGAAAGAATTTTACTTTTATGGCCCGTGAAAAGGGAAGGGGATACTGCCCCCTACTAAAAGAGGTAAAAAACATTTTGTGGTTGGTTTAATCTCAGGTAAGATTTTTTTGAACCCTGCTTTTTTTAATAGGAAAAAAGAAGTGAAGATAGGTGTGCTTCCCCGGAGCTGGGGGTTTTTGGGGGAAAAGGGCCCAAAAGGCCGGTTTAAAATCATTCGGTAATGGGAAAAAAGAAAAATTTTTGTTCGTGTGGGTGGAAATGATTTGGGAAGGGTAGGAAGGAAGGGGTAAATGCTAGTAAGGGCAGGTCAGCTATAGATTTCTTAAAATCTAAGGGAGGGGGGCTCAATATATGTAGCATGAAAGTAAAAAGGGCACAAATGCAACTAAGTGACATTTATTGTGGCAACGTTTTTGCTCTCCAGGGCTTTACAAGCCATTACAAAAAAATACATGGAAAAGGGGTATATAAAAAGGGTCAGAGTGAGGTGAAAAATTTGTGAGGTACCATTTCGATGTTCACAGTGGTAGTAGTAAATGTAGTTTGTGGTGTGAAAAAAACAATTTAAATTTGTACATGGGGTTTAAAAGGGGATAAAAGCTTTTACTTGGGTAACATTAAAAAAAAGGTTGGGGGAAATTTTAAAAATGGGGAAAGAGGCAGGGTTTTTTTCATTTTTCATCTCTGTGGGGTTTGTGTAGTTAAAGGGGAGGGCTAGGATGGAGGGTTTACTGTTTTCGGAGGATTCTTGCCCAAGAATTGGAGAGGTGAAGCTGGCCCTTGTTTTGTTTAATTGTATTCGAAACAGGATCAGTGTGATTCAAGGCACTTTCGTGTGCGGAAAAAAGTTTCTTTTTTCACTAATTTGGGGTCTCTGAAATTTTATAAGGATTGTGGGGGTTTTTGGTGTTTTACACAGGCGTTGTTTTTGTTTTGTTCCTACATGCGTATATGTGTTCTTGAGGGGGTGTCGGGGTTTCTTTTCTGTTTTCCCCAAGTAAATCTTGGTTTACAGCCCCCCACAGGGGATAGTGTAAAAATCCTGCGTTGATGGTTCGTGGTGCTTGGGTTTTTCCTGGTTTTGATCCTTTTTTGAAGTGGGGGAAGGATGGCGGGCTCTGGGGTTAGTTGTGAAAGTACTTTTTAGACGTTTAGTTTTCAACCCCGGCTGTTTGGGAAAAAATTATAATTTGTTTGGGGGCGGTTTTTGATGCGTGGTAAATTTTGGGTTGAAGGGGCTCTTTCTTTCAGTCTTTGATGAAAAAAGAAGGGGAAATTTTAACTCAGGGGAAAGTTTGGTGAAAGTAAAGGGTTTGTCAAAAAAAACCCAGGCTCAAATTTTGGTAGCTTTAGGAAAAAAACCCCATGATGATGCCTTTTTGGTTTGGTATCTTTATGGAATAGAAAATGGGGTGAGACATTTTTATTTGGGGGGGTTTTTTCCGGAAAAAACTTGGAAAACTTAGGTTTTTGGTTTTTTTCCCTTTGTGAATGGGAGTCGAGGAAAAATTTGCTTGGGCATTGGGTCTTCTTTTAGGGAAAAAGAATCGTGGTTTTTAACTCGGTTTAGCCTTGCCCGAAAAATCCCCCTACATCAAAACGTTTTGGAGTTATTACTAGGACATCGTCCACGTAAAAGTAACCAAGGAGCTTGAGGGATGTGTTGGCCCAAATGTTCGGACTCAGGTGGGCCTGTATAAGTTGGCTAGGCGGGGACTTATTGGGGGCCCCATTTCCCAAAGCCGAGGGTTTTTTTGTAGAATTTTTTATTTAAGGGAAAAAAAAAGTTGAAGTTAAACAGAGTTCAATCAAGTCAAAAAAAATCTCCCGGGGGTTTTAAAAGGGGGGGTTAAGGTTTGGTTTTACTTTACGTCGTAGGGGCCTCCCATTGGGTTTTTTTGGTTTGGGCTTTTGTGAAGGGGGAAGTTTCCTCCAAAAGCTTGTTTTTTTGTTACCCGGAAAGGAGAGGTTACGGATGGGCGGCCCCTTGAGAAGGTCGCCTGAGTGTTTAGGGGTGAGCGGGGCCCGATGGTTTCCCCCCAAAGGGAGGAAAGATGTTTGGCCCAAAAACTCCCGGTTTGTTTGTGTGGAGACTGCCTTTTTCCCGACCCGGGTTGGTCCCGAGAGGGAATTTTGTGTTTATGGGTCTTTGGGGAAACCTTTCCTGTGTGCTGGTTTTGGGGTTTGCTTGGTAACAAGTACAGAAATTTTTCCCTTCTTAGTGCGTTTTTAGTATTTGTCTGCTTTTTTATAGAAAGTTTTTTGGGGAGGTCTCCCCCTGGTTTTGGGGCTGAAAGGGTTTGTATGTAGATTGATCATTCCAAAAAAGGGCCATCCTTTTTTGTGTTGTAGTCAATGGTGTTGAGTTTTGGGAAGACTCCACCCCCTTTTTCGGGGGTGGTGACGTAATGTTGGGGGCGTTGGCCCAGGTCCCTTTGGCAAAAAGGGTTTTATTTCTAGGAAGATTAGAAGAAGAAGGTTACATAAAGCTGCAGTTAGAAAGGGGCCCCGTTATAAAAACCCCTTTGGAAAATTGCTGTCATGTGTCTATGGTTCCCGGGAACAAGATTGGGTTGTTTGTTAGGTTTGCTATGTTGGTGGAAATTTGAGTCCCGCTCAGTGCTTGTTTTCGAGGGCGGTTAGGTGCTTTTCGATAAGTTGGGTTTATCGGGAATTTTTGCGTTCCCCATTTTCCCTTCCCCGACTGTTTGTGCAGAGGTTAAAGGGAAGTTTGCGATTGAGGTTTTGTCTTCTGTTTTGGGGGTTTGCTGTGGGACCCGTGTGAGGGAAAATGCTCAGCAGTGTGTTGGGCAATTGAAGATTGGCCCCCATATTCCCTTTCAAATTTTCAAAGGTTTTTCCTTTTGCGAAAGTTAAGGGAAAAACTTCGGCCCCATTCAGTTAAGTAAGTTGGGTTAGCGGAGGAAGGGGGGGGGCTTGGAAATTTGGGGAGTTGTGGAGGAGTAACTTTTGGGATACCTTCTCTGCCAAAGGGAAAACTTGTAGGGAAATTGTGCTGTTGCGATAGCTTTGCCTTTTGGGGGGCATCAGCCCCCCTCATCTTTAAAAACTCGGGACCTTCTCAACCGCATCCGTAACCTCTCCAACCCTAACAAGAAAAAATAAGCAGTTTGGATGTGACCTTTTCCCCCCCTTACAAAAAGTTCCCACCAAAAAAAACCTCGAGGTTCTCGAGTAAAGTCAAAGGACCTTTAAAAATTTCCCTTTACCTCCCCGGGGTTTTGTTGAAATTGAAAGAACTCTGTGTTAAAATTCAACTGTTTTTTCCTTCAATAACGCTCTACAAACCAAAACTACGGCATGGGGGAAAGGGGTCCCCCAAAAAGGGGCCGTTCCCAGCCAATTTTTACAGGAAAAAACCCGAGTCCCCAAAAACTTCGCCAAAATCATCCCCTTTTAAAAGGGCACTTGGTTACGTTACCCTGGGGCGAATTTTCCCCAGTAAAAACTCCAAAAAGTTTTGATTCGGGTTTTCAGGCAAAAGGCCCCCAACGCAAATTGAAACCCGCGATTCCCGTTTACACTAGAAGAAGAGTCCCAATTTTTAAAAAAAAAACTACCTTTTTCCTTTGCGTCCCCATTCAAAAGTAGAAAAACAACCTAAGAATTTTTTAAGGTTTTTTGGAAACCCACCCCAAAAAAATGATCTTTACACATTTATTCCCGTTTAAGGGTACCAAGACCAAAAGAGGAACATCATCGGGTTTTTTCCCAAAGGCTTAAAGAATTTTGTAGTCCTGAGTTTCTTGCGGGGGGAATGTATTAAAAATTTTACCAACATTCCCCTGAAATTTTCAATTTCCTTCTTTTTTTTTTCAAAGACTGCAAAAAAAGGAAAACTTTCAGATCAACAATTCTCCACGCATCAAACCCGCCCCCCAAAAAGTTTTAATTCTTTTTCCAAAAGCCCGGTTTCACCTTTAAAAGTTTCAAAAGTACTTTTACAAGCTAAAAACCCGAGTCGCCCCTGGGTTCTACCCCTTCAATAAAGGATTTTAACCGGAAAAACCAAGCACCCCGAACCAGTCAAAGCAGGAATTTTTCATATTCCCCGTGGAGGGGTGTGAAAGATCTACGTAGGTGAAACAGCAAGAAACCGCACCCGCCTCAATGAAAAAACATATACGCATGTAGGAAAAGGGAAAATTAAACAAGCATGTGTTTCAACACCCAAAATTCCCCCAATCATTTTATGAAATTCAGAGGCGCCCCAAATTTGTGAAAAAAAAAATAATTTCCGCACAGCAAATGACTTGAACAGCAATGGGTCTGGGTTTGAATACAAAATTTAAAAAAAACAAAAGGCAGCTTCAAATCTCCCAAGTTTAGGGAAAGGAAACCCCCTTGGGGGAAAAAGTTTAAAACCCCGCCATCACATAGTTCTTGTTTATACAAAAAGCCGAGAGTGAAAACTTTAAACAAAAATGGGCCCCATTCCCGTTTTATTTGTCCCAACCCAAAATTTTTTTGTTAACCCAAAAAATTGCTTTTATATCCCTTTTAAACTGAAAGAATTAATTGCTTTTTTCACTCCCTTTAATACTACTACTAAATACCACTAAATGAACATCGAAAAGGTACCTCACTAGTATTCACCCCACTTGGGCCCTTTTTATCCCTCTGTGTCCCTGTATTGTTTGTATTGGGTTTTATTTAAAACACCCGGAGAGCGAAAAAGTTGCCACAATAAATGTCACATTAAATTGCACCCTTTTGGGCCTTTTTTTTTTAAATTTGTCGGTAAATTAACCCAAATTTATTTTCAATTTTGGGAGCCAAATTTTCATAGAAAGGGGGGTAGGGGGGAAAAAATTTGGGTGTCTAGGGCAAATTTTTTGGGAAATTGGGTGGGGCAGATACTGAAAAGGAAAATTGCAAAAACCCATTCTTGACAACTGGAAAATTTTTTGGCCCAAAAATGTTTGTATGCAAGGGATGGGGTTTAAACTCTTGGGGCTGGGGGGGGTGGTGCACTTGCAGAAATCGTTTAGAGGCCATTGGTTTTAAATGGGCCTTTGATTTTTTAATGATTTGGAAAAAATGAGGGATGGGGTGTGTGGGAAAAAGCAAAGGGTTTCAAACTTTGGGTTGGGAAACAGTTAAAAGTATAAAAAAGGGATTTTGTATGAAATTAAAAAAAAAAAGACAAAAGATCAGGTCCCGCAAACAAAGGGAGGGCGCAGAGGGCAGCAAGGGGGGGCTCCCCTTTAAGGGTTTTCTTACTAATAGCAGGGGGTGTAAGAAATAAAAATAGATGAGCTAAAATTAATTTTCAAGTGCAGGAAAAAATAGATATTATTGCTATTAAAAAGAGACCTGGCTCCCAAAATTTAAAGATAGAGGGGATGCCCCCTGAATTTTCCGTACAAGGCTATTAAAATTTTTCCACAATGACAGGGCAAAGGAAAGGGGGTGGAAATTGCAATGCATGTCGAGGCAATTTAAAAATTTGTTGGTTAGAAAAAGATTTAAAATTTTGAAGCGTCAGCCCCTGAAACTGTTTGGGGTTTCAGCTTCTCGGGGGGCCGAAAAAAACTAATTTTTTGGGGGTTTTGATTTACAGGGCTCCAAAATTTTATAGGGAAATTCAGTTAAACTTGATTGGTTTTTTGCCAAATAGGGAAAAATTTAATTTTAATTTGAGGTTAAAGATGAGCTTGGGGGAAAATGTTTACAATTTATAAGTTTTTAAAAATCATGGAATTTCTCTAAAAATGGCAAAACAAGTTTTCGTCCCCGACTTTCCCCTTGGGTGGGTTTCATAGGAATGGAAAAAAAAATTAGGTGGGCTGAACTGGGAAAGACCTGACTAAGAGTCAAGGGAGGTTTGGGATGGGTTGCCCCATATGGCTTTCCAGGGATAGTTTTAGTGCTCAGTCAAATTATGTTCCAAATTTGGGGGAAATCGATCAAACCCAAAATTTATTCCCAAAGGAAAGAACAATAGTTAAAAAATCTAATGGTCAAAAAAGAGGATATGTAAAGGGAAATCAAAAGAGGAGAGGGGCAATTAAGAAAATGATATATCCAGTTAAAAAGAGAAAAAAAAAGGGAAATTTGAAAAACAAAAAAAGATTATGAGGTTTAAAGTTGAAGAGGAATGAAGGGCTAACCCAAAAGGGTTTTTTCAGGGATACAGAAGTAAGGTCAGGGGGAAAAATTTGGCCCAAACAAAAATTCCTAAAGGGAGGTCAAAGACAGTGTTTTAAAGGGAAAAGTGTTAGAAAATTTTTAAAAAACATAATTTCCCCTTTAGTTTTTATACAGGAGGGGGTACAGCGATATTCCCGTAATGATAAATTATTTAGAACAGGACGATAATAAACTGTGCACGTTTTGGATTTACAAGTGACATGGCCATAGGCCCCAAAAAGTAAAATTTAAAACCCAACAATTCCCCAGGCCCCGAGAACTTTATGCAAGGGGTTTTAAAGGGAAAGTAAAGAGGGGCTTTTGCAAACTTTGACTTTAAATTTTTTAACTTTTCACTACAAAACTGGCATGGGGGCCCGGAAAGTGGAAAAAGGCAAATGTGATACCCATTTTAAAGAGGTGACAGGTCCTTAGCCCAACCTCCATAGTGGGAAAATTTATGGAATTTAATTTGCCGAGGGGCAGTTCGTAGCCAAACCCTTTAAAAGGTAAAATTTAAACAACGGGAAACCAGCTGGTTTTACAAAAAGGGGGTTTCCCGCCCTTTCGAATTTATTAAAATTTTTTCACTAAGGTAAATTTTAGGGGTAGAACATGGGAAATGAATTTGATATTGTGTTTATGGACTTCGAAAAAGGGTTTTTTGACAGGGGGGCCCACATCAAAAGGCTATTTAGGAAAAATTTAAAGGGCCAAAAGGAATTTGGAGGAGAAATTTTTTTTCCCGGGGTAGGGGGATGGTTGCAAAAGGGTAGCAGAGAATTTGCTAAATGGGGGGAAATCAGGAGTGGGGGAAACCCTCACGAGCGGTGTTCCCCCGGGGGGAGTGTTGGGCCCCTGCTGTTCCCCAATCTACATAAACGACTTTGATGAGGGGGATTTAAAGGGGGGACATCGGGAAGTTTTCCGATGACACCAAAAAAGGCCGTCGAATTCATTTGCTGGAACATTCGGCACTCCGGGGATTTTAATAGATAAAGCAGTGGTCGGAGAAAATGGCAGAAGCGTTTAATATAGGGCCCAAAGGGAAAGTTCAAATGTTTTTGGGAAAGGGCAATTAAAACCCTGCCACTATAAACTAAATAATTTTAGATCTTAATTTACGGATTGCGAAAAAAATTTAGGAGTTTGGTTTGGGGATTTAAACTGAAAAACCAAGGGCCCCGTACATAGTGTTCCCCAATTAAAACTAATTGAATCCTTGGCTTCATTCAAGAAGAAAAAATTAATAGGAGTCCCCAGGTTGTTCTTCAAAATTTTACATCCCTTTGGGGTTGGCCCATTTTGATTATGCGGCCCCAGTTTTGGTCCCTTAATTTTCAGGTGGATTTTAAATTTCTGGAAAATGTTTTCAAAAGGGGGATGACAAAGTTGATCCCATGTATAGAAAAAACCCTTTCCCCATGAGGATGATAAGGGGCCCCGGGTCTTCTCTCTAAAAAAAGGGGTAGAAAATTTGGGGGGATTTGTTTTTGGGGGTTTAAAAAGGAAGACGGGGAATAAAAAAAAAGGGGGTGTAAATATGTGCTGAAAATATTTTAGCCTTTGACAGGACTCGCAGCAATGGTTTTTAAATTGGGAAAATTCAGATTCAGGAAGGAAAATGGAAAGTTCTGGTTTGGTAATGGGGTTTTAGATGAGTGGAAAAAAACCCGAGTACAGTTATAGAGGCCAGAACGTTGTGTACTTTAAAAAAAGGTTGGGGTAAATACATGAGTGGATGTGGGGGTGGGGGTGAGTTGGAAACCCGATGCTTGTGCTACCGGTGGTTGCCTTTTTTTTTCCCCCCTTAAATCAAAAGGACCTGCCCCGGTTTGGTTTGGGGGCTTGGCTTAAGCCGGTTTAGGGGGACTTGGGCGGGCCCCGCGGGCCCGTTGGCCTTTTTTCAGTGGGTTTCCCTTGTTCTTATGTTTTATGTTCTTTTGTTTTTAATTTAAAAAGGGGTATTTTAAAAAAAATTTTTGAGGTTTTCTCTCCAAGGGAAAACCGGGGAAAATAATGGATTTAAAAATAAAAATAAGTTTAATTTAGAAAGGGACTTTGGGAAAATTTTGGTTTGGAAATAGGGGAGTTGATGAGTGGGGCAGTTCCCAGTTGGGTTATTTAAATAGGACTTTGGGGGAGTTTCAAATTTAGGTTGGTTTAAATACATGAGTGGGGGGGTTGGATTTTGGTGGGACTTGCCCTCAGAGCTTGTGTACGAAAGGGATTAAAACCGAAAAGATGAGATTAAATCACCTTTTGCCAACCCTTGGGGGTTTTTTATTGTAGATTTTGGTTTTCTTTTTCGCACCCATCCCAGGTTGAAAGGGGCCCGATTCCCCAAACTTTTGTACATTGTTCTACTTCCCTTAAGTTTGTCCCAGAATTTGTATGATAAGCCATGGATGGCGAAAAAGTTTTTTCAAAGATAAACCCCCCTGTTGAAATTTTGTCTTAAAACTCCTTTGGGCTTGTTTCTGGGGGGGCATTTAAAATTGGGTTGGTCAAATGTTTGTTAAATGGGATGAAATTTTAAAGGGGCCTGTGTATGGGTCAAAAGGGGGGGTTGGGGTGCAGTGTTTCCTTTCTTATGTTTTATTTTCTTTTGTTTATAATGAACAACCCATATTTTCACAAGAAGTCAAAACATTCTTCTTAGGTTCTTGCAGTTGGGCTTGTTCAGTGATTCATGCGATGAAAAAATTCGCTAAATAGGTAGCCTCTGCAAAACCCCCTTTTTATTTTCAAAAATTTTTTTGGGGAAAATCCTTGCTTATTGTTTTCCTGGGAAAAATATTTCTCTACTCCGCCCAGGATTTTCTTATGACCAAATTTTTTCCCCAACTTTTTAAATTTCTGTGGTGAACTGGTTTACGTTTAAAGACGTTGGGCCCCTTTTTGTTTGAAACATCAAAAGCTTTTGCAGTAGGTGTAAAATTACGAAAGTAAAAGACCCTTTAAAAAGCATTTTAAATGATTGCTTATTTATACCTTTTTTCGGAACCCCCCAGCGACCCCCTTTGAGGAACCCCGGGTTTTCCGGGAATCCCCGGGGGGAAAAAAAGGTTTTCTTTAGGGGAATGGTTGGATGGGGGGACGGGGGCTGACGAAATTTGGGAGATGAAGAGAAGTTCTAGTTGTTAATGGTTTTCCCGGTTTTTTGGGCCCGTTTCCCGGGCTTTTGAGGTGACCCGGCATGACTTCCCCGGTTTGGGGGAAGGGGAAAAATTTCCCCGGGGAAAAGTGGAGGTATTGGGTGAGGGGCAGGGGGAGGGGGAGGACGAGGGGAAAAAGGAACCCAAAAAATGGAGATGAAGCAAACGCCCATGACACGGGGCCTTTAAACCCGGAGCCACACCCACCCAAAAACCTTCCCCCCTTCCCCCAAAATCCACTCAAAGTTTTCAACATTTATCCCCCCCCCTTTTTCCCCAATTTTTTCCCGGGTCAAAAAAGGAACAAACGGTGTGTTTATTGCTTATAGTACGACGGAGAATCACCAGTGAGAGTTACAAGATTCTCTCTGTCAACATATGATAATATATAGTATTATTACCAGTGAATAATAATAATAATAATAATATAATAATAATATAATAATAATAATAATAATAATAATAATAATAATAATAATAATAATAATAATAACAGCAACAACAACAATTATTATATTTTTTATTTATTATTATTATTATTATTATTATTATTATTATTATTATTATTATTATTATTATTATTATTATTATTATTATTATTATCTTTGTATGTGTCCGTCTGTACTCGATACATCTGTGTATTCCTTGCATAATTTTTTGTATTTATAATATATCTTTGTAATGTTTCGACTTCTGACTATAAGACGAGTTTGCTGTTTACGATAATAATATAGTGTAGTGATAGTCAGTGATAAGTCTTGTTGCTGGAGGGGCGGGGGAGAGGCCGGGGAGGTAGAGGCCGGGAGGTAGAGGCCGGGGAGGTAGAGGCCGGGGAGGTAGAGGCCGGGGAGGTAGAGGCCGGGAGGTAGAGGCCGGGAGGTAGAGGCCGGGGAGGTAGAGGCCGGGAGGTAGAGGCCGGGGAGGTAGAGGCCGGGGAGGTAGAGGCCGGGGAGGGTAGAGGCCGGGAGGTAGAGCCGGGGAGGTAGAGGCCGGGGAGGTAGAGGCCGGGAGGTAGAGGCCGGGAGGTAGAGGCCGGGGAGGTAGAGGCCGGGGAGGTAGAGGCCGGGGAGGTAGAGGCCGGGGAGGTAGAGGCCGGGAGGTAGAGGCCGGGGAGGTAGAGGCCGGGGAGGTAGAGGCCGGGAGAGTAGAGGCCGGGGAGGTAGAGGCCGGGGAGGTAGAGGCCGGGGAGGTAGAGGCCGGGGAGGTAGAGGCGCGGGAATATTGTAGTTTTAGATGAAATGTAGAGGAACAGCGTTAAGAACAAAAAGGCAAAATACCGTGACTAAGGGCCCTTGTGGGGCCCTGGTGGGGCCCTTGTGGGGCCCTGGTGGGGCCCTTGTGGGGCCCTGGTGGGGCCCTTGTGGGCCTTTACCTCTCCTGTAGTCCTCCTTTATCTCGTCCTTAGACTGATCTTACTTCTATCTCAACTACATCTTCCCCTTCATCCATCTTACTCTTGCTACTACCTTCACCTTCACTCCCCTTCTCTTTGTGTCACTAAACTACTCTCCCTACTTTCTACTACCACAGTTACTTCACTACCAGCTATACCACTACCACAGTTACTTCCACTACCAGCTATACCACTACCACAGTTACTTCCACTTACCAGCTATACCACTACCACAGTTACTTCCACTACCAGCTATACCACTACCACAGTTACTTCCACTACCAGCTTACCACTACCACAGTTACTTCCACTACCAGCTATACCACTACCACAGTTACTTCCACTACCAGCTTACCACTACCACAACCTCCGTTTCTTCCTCTCTTGGTCCCGTCCCAGCCTCCCTTCCCTCGCCTATATATACTGGTTCCTTCACTCTTTTGAGTTAGTGTGACTTTTGCAAATGGTCCAAGTCGGACCAAAATGTCGTCGTAAGTCCGTCTCGCCTATGTGCGGGTTATCTGTGTAACATGGCGTGTTAGAAATAATGTTAGCTAAAGAATGTGATGTTGGGAATGATGTTAGCTAAGGGATGTAGTGTATGGAATAATATGGACTATAGAGTATATGGCAACGCTCTCGCCTTAAAAACACACTGAGTGTCCATGGTTCGATCCCCGACACGAATAGAAATGCTGGCCGTGTTTTCTTACACCTGCTGTCCGTGTGCACCCAGCAGTAAGTACCTGGGTTGTTAACCGACTGGTGTGGGTCGCAGCCTGGGGGACAAGACTGAAGGACCACACTGGAAATAAGACAAGACAGTCCCCCGACGTACTAACCTTCTTGGGATATCCTGGCTGGCTAAACCTTCGGGTTAAAAAATCCGAGAATATCTTATCTTGAGAGCACAGGGCAGAAGGTTAGCGTGCTGGAGGAAGCCAGACTTCAGTGTTCATATAATGGCACCACAACAGAGGTTCTCATTACATGCTCAGTGTAATCCTCCACATTATCTGCCCTTGTCCATTATTCCTCAATATAGATTACATATTGAATAATAGATTATTTGACGAGGTAATTAAGGTGCTGTTGACATGATATCGGTAGTTCGTCAGACGAGCTATTATTGCATTTAGACAACGTACAAAACGCGATATAGATATACAATAAATAATATATAGGTCAGGAACCTGTTGTATACAAGATGTATAGATGTCAGTACTGTTAGTAGGTCAGCAAGGGTCGCGGCTCCTGGAAGGTCACAAGGATTGTTATACCTCTGAGAAAACTGCATGTAACATATATAAGAAAACGAGGGTTATAGCAGACCCGCTCTTATTAATATATCTTCCTCACACACACAAATGGCAGGACACCCTGATGCCCGTCAGTATAAAAAATCGGGAATCGAACCACGGACCCTCAGAGTGTGAAGCGAGAGTTTTGCCTACCAGGCCACGGGCCACCCTAATGAGCAGAAGGAAGGCAACGTCAGAAACTAAGTGAAAGGCTGGAAAAAATTGCAAAATGTGAGGAAAGGGATAACGAATGTTGAAGAAATGAAAGAAGGAGAAGGAAGATGAGAAATCAGGGAATGTAGCTGAGAATTACGATACATTCCATACTACCTTATTACGTGAACAATATAAGAGTTGTGGAGAAGACCAACACAGTGTTCCCTGTCATAAAGATGAGGAGCAACACAGTGTTCCCGTCATAAAAGATGAGGACAACACAGTGTTCCCCGTCAAATTGAGGTTGGAGAGT